>JAYKQN010000015.1:17795000-18042500 GCA_036785175.1 Eupleurogrammus muticus
CATGTTGAATAATTAGGAAAGATATGTTGTTAATGGAGCCTGGTCTGATCTTCACAGAAATACATTCATGTTGTGATGCATATTTTATTATGAAGGGCTGAGGATCTTTAAAACAGACTATAAAACAGTCCAGAAGAAATAATGAGAGCAGAACAGGCAGTAAAATATGTTTAGTCCACTCTTTATGCTCCATATGTACGACACGTCTTGATCATGGCCTACATGAGGCGCCCACCTTTCCGTAGCTGCTGACCCCGACCGTGGGCAGCACGGCAGCCAGGAAGGAGAAGATCCAGCCCGCTGTCATGACGACACAGACATGTCTCAGACGGAGTTTACGGTCGAGCCGAAGCGCGTATGTGATGGTGTGCCAGCGCTCCAGGGTGATTGCTGTCAACGTGAAGACTGACAGCTCGCTGGCAAACACCTGCGATGCACACGCAAACACACATACTTAGAACTCATAGCTATAGCCATGATTTTACGGCCTATCGCGTTCACGCAATAGACACACACCGTGAAGAAGCCTGCAGCCCTGCAGCCGAGGCCCGTCTGCCAGTCTATGGCGTGGTTGTAGTACTGGCCGCGAGTCAGCATGTCTACCGTTGCTATGACGACCAGGTAGATGCCCATGCAGAGGTCAGCAAACGCCAGGTGGCACATGAGGAAGCGAGGAACAGTCAGTTTGGAGCGGCTGCCTGGGAACACAACAGCGAGAAAGATAATCCGTTCCTGAAGTCAACATGAATAAGCATGAATATACTATTATAAAATATGTATAAGATCAGAGTTTGATAATATCAAATTCTCGTTCATATTCTCCTGTTTCTGCAACAGAAAAAAGAAGAAAAGCCATGATGTAAAGAAGGAATAAAAGCAGAAAATACAAACAAAGCATGAGAACAGGACATCACTTCTCCATCTAAACATGTGTTACATCGAATAAAATGACTCTTCTTAGAATAATAACAAGTTAAGTTATCTACTCTCTACCTAAAGATCGAGTATCTAGGAATATAAACTTCCCTGTAAAGTCCATCTTATATAGTCACTATATATTCACTGACGACTTCTAGCACGTTTAAAATAAAATCAGCTCATAAATATCTTGAACTTGCTAAATGAACTGCTGAAGTAGCAGCTAATGTGTGAATAGCCTTATAATGTCTGTACATACAGTACATCCATCTCTACAATAAGAAAAATTGTAAATGTAAGTACAAAGTAGTAGGTACGGTACTTGATTTAACATATTGAGATACACAGGCAAACTGAAAAGGAGGATTTTCCCGTTCGGTACCTAGCAGGACAAGCAGGACCACAGTGTTCCCCAGCAGTGCCAGGACAGAGATGATCCAGATGAGGACACGCAGCGGCACGGCCGACATGATGTCCTCGCAGGGGTTGAACTCGTCCGGCGTTGGGCTGCAGGTGATGGCCGTGGAGTTGGAGCAGTAGTCCCTGAAGAAGTGCAGGTTCTTGTGGGCGTTTGGGTGAGAGCACAGTGGATTCCACTTTGACCTAAAACACACATGCATACATTTTCACCTATTCTCCCTTTATGGAGCACTTTATATTTAAGAAAAATGTACATTTTAGTTGCCAGGCAACTAGAAGATTTAGATTCAGAAGATTCAAGACTCTGACCTTTTTAAACAGACAGTATATAAGATGTTAATTAACATGTTTTTGAGGTGTTTTTTAACCTCTGCACAGGTCCAGATTATTTATAGGTGATTGCATGTACCTGATACAGCTATGAGTTAGAACCAGTTATTTACAGCATAGACTCATGTCATTGTGAAAGACAGTGATGTCGGGTGTCAGCTTCCGTGCAGATCGAACCTGTTCCGGTGAACGTTCTGGAAGGCGCAGCAGTGCGACTCGTAGGTGAGGTTGGCCTGGTACAGTCTGGTGAAGAGCTGCAGGGGGGGGAGCTCCGTCAGGTTGTAGGCGGACTCGGCGATCAGCCTCTGGAGCCCGCCGAGGACGGCGTCTGGCAGCGAGCTGAGGGCCGTGTCGGAGACGTCCCTGCAGAGTCCAACACGAGCGAGTGGGCATTCGAGCAGGAGGAGCGGCAGAAGCTGACATTTTCATTCCGAAATACATGACATTTTTCAACAACTGTTGTTGTTGTGTGTATTTGACCTATGATCAGTTCATTAAAGCTGCTCTTTACATTTCTTTGGGAAAAATTGTGCATTAAAAAAGCTGCTAATCTCCTGCTTTGACTAGAATAAAACACTGAAATTCAACTTATTGAATAGAAAGGGGAAATTCACAGATGAAGCCAGTAAGTGAATACAAAGTAATTGCATGAAAAAAAAAATCACAGAGATGAAAACCCTTGAGAAATATCTTTTGTTTATTCCTGATTGCTATTTCTTATTGTGGAAAAAATGGTTTTAAAAGAAAAAAACAAAACCCTCTTTCCAGTTGAAACGAATAACTGAATGAATCACCTGCTCTAATTCTGTTTGTGCCATCAATCTAACATATTTAAAAAGTTTTTTTTTTGTTCTCCCCACAAATTCCACGCCGTTCCTGGTTCGTCTCCCACATCCTGAATATAATAAGTGACGAGGAGGAGGGTGAATCATGTAGGCATGAGTTACTGCTGGATGTCATGCTTACAGTACCACCAACTCACTGGAACCCACAAAGGCGTTGGGACTGATATGAGTAAGCTTTCGGTTGCCTCTCAGGAACCTACGAGTGAGACAAAGAAAGTCAGAGAGAAATGAAATATCGTTAGTCGGGTATTTTATTTAGAATTTTTGTATATCACCCATTATGTTATTATTTTGTCTCCGCCTGTGACTCACAATCTGTGCATCTTGGTGCCGTTGAAGGCGTCACTTGCCACCTCCTTGATGTCATTTCTGCTGAGCCGTCTGGCAGGAGAAAGCAGAGCCAAGTCACAGTGATGTGGGTCCAACGCTGCGAAATTATCTGAAAGCTTATTTTATGATTTCAAGTTCTTTCTTTAAAAACACAAAACTGTCACAAAGGTCTTACGAATACACAAAGGTCTTAAGAATACACAATACTAAGTCAAACACGTTATTTCGGTATGAGTCCTGCATTCCAAATGTCACTGTGTTATGTTAATATTATTGTGGTAAAGTAGTTAGTTTGCACTACGGTGGTGTGGTACAGTGTTTGCCCCCTTCCTGATTTAAAAAAAAAAAATTGAATATTTTTCACAATAAAACGTTTCAGATCTTTAAATAATTTTAAAATATTACTGTCTCTGTGTGAAAAAGTGATTGTTAAAGCGTTACTGTACTTTATCACACTTCAGTTCAATTCCTCTAGCCACACCCAGACCTGATAACTGAATAAAGTATGGAGATCTATCAGTTTATAATGGTTATGAAGCCACACACGGAGAAAACTTGAAACAGTGGTAAAGCTTCTCAGAAGTGGCCGTCCAACCAAAATGATCCAAAGAACGCAGCAATGACTCATCCAAGAGGTCACAAAAGACCCTGGAACAACATCCAAAAAACCTGCAGGCCTCAGTTAATGTCAGAGTTCATGAATCCACCATAGGAGTCCAGCATGGCAGAGTTCCAGGACTAAAACCTCTGAGCAAAAAGAACATTAAGGCTCTTCTCAATTTTTCTAGAAAACATCTCAATGATAAGACAAAGACAAGACTTTTTTAAACATGCGTGTGTGTGTGTCCTTACATCTGGTGAAAACCAAAATGTAGACATTGGAGCCTCGTCAAAGTCCTGATATGAATCCTATTGAGATGTTGTTGCACGACCTTAAAAAGGTGGCTCATGCTCAAAAACTACATAATAATTATCATTAGGTTCGGGAGGCAATCACTTTTTCACACAAGACTCCTCCCCTAAACTAATAAATAATAAAGATACAAAATACTGCATTTTGTGTTCACTTGTGTTGTCTTCGGCTAATATTTAAATTAGTCTAAATGATTTAAGTGTGACAAACATGTGGAAAAAAAAGAAATCAGGAAGGGGACAAACACTTTTCCCATACTGCTATATTGAAAGTATTTCCGGAAATATTACCATGTAAGATGCATTTTTAAGGTGCAATATTCTAATTCAAACTATTTGTTTAGGTTATTTAATTCACCACCATGTACATTTTATAGGCTGACAAAGTAAATAGTGACTCCAGCTTTCAAAGCCCTTCAAAATGTTGGTTCAGTTTTGCCTTATTCCACACAAAGACCAACATTTATGACAAATACATAGCGCAGCCTTGGAGCACACGTCACTCTTCAACGTTCAAAGCAGGATTTTTTTTTATAAGAAACCCTGATGTGCGTTGGTCATTGTGCTTCTTAAAGCCGAACTACAGAGCCACGTGAGGGTAATGCGTGTATGCTCCTAAAATAAATGACGAAGTGCTTACATCTCAGCGATGGTTTGAGTGCAGAGGCCTCGGAAGGCGTTAGCCTGGACTCGCTCTATGTGGCTGTTCTCCTGCAGCTGTCTGAGCAACACACAACGGCAAGAAAACACACACAGTAAACAGCAATGCAAACAGCAGATGGATGTGTTCAGATATATATACTACTCAGTGTGTAGGCTTCAGCTGCACAATTTCATGAGTTTAATGTGTTCGGGTAGATTTCATTCTCTGGGCACACAATAGTCTATATTCAGCGTGCATGTGAGTAACAGTGAGTAGGTGTGTGAGCGCGCTGTCTGTTGGTTTCTAGCAGGATTGTGTTGTTGAACCTACAGGAGAAAGTCCTGGGCCGTAGAGCGGATCTGAGCGAAGTTTGGAATATCCCTCAGCCCGGTGTTGGAGATCGTCCTGTGATGTGCACATTAACCCACAAATGTTACTGGATTCACACCGTGACCTCCAACAAACTGCACACACACACACACACACACACACACACACACACACACACACACACACACACACACACACATAAAGAAACCTGGCAAATGTGGCATCCATCATATAAACCAAGGCAGATCATTAAAACAATGAAAGGATTCAGCAACAGCGAGATAAATCAGGCAATTTTCAGAGCTGCCATTTGCAAAAAAACACAAGTATCTGTCAAGGTTTTCTTGTACACAAAAGGATTTTAATTTGAGAAAAAAAATTGAATACATTCTTTTTGGCACCAAAGATTAGAGTATGATAAGACTATATTATTTTTACACAATGAATACATCAATCACATCAGCTAATAGCTTTGTATTTAACCTCTAAGAAGCATTAAACCTGAACCTGAATGAGATGAAACTTGGTTCAAAATATTTTTTTTAGTTACAATATGGACATTTAATTATATAAAACCTGAAATATAATTGATAATTCATTAACGTGCCCTAGTTTAAAAGTTCAATAGTTTAATTATTTAACATTTTTCACTATAATCTGCTCAGTTTATTCCCCAGTTCTCATAAATTGGGACAAACAATAATAAGTGATGGTTTACACGCTTTTCATTTTGTTCGGGAAAAATATAAAATTTAATTTAATTTCTAATTTAGGATGCTTTGTATCAGATGGGTTTCACATTTTAAGACAGTTGACAACTGCTTTTATTTCTGGGAAAGTCGACACACTTCATCTATGGGATTAAACGTGACATTTATATCTGTTCCAGAGGATCTCAGCTAATTAAAAAATGATGCGTCTGGTTGTGTGGGGGCCGGTCAAAAGTAGGTCTGTCACCCGTGGCCTATTTTGAACTCACGATCAGTTTAGAAACCACAAATGGAAGAAGTACATATTTCCCTTTGCAGCGGGACAGTGGATTTACTGTCGTTCACATGAGACAACAGTGATGGTTTAATACCTGCTTTACTGTCTTACTGTAAATTAGACAACCTTGTGGTTTAACCCTAAAAACTCTGTACCAAAAAGTTGAACTCTCTTAAAAAGTTTTTTTAAGAGAACTAGTTTTATATTCAAGGTTGGATTAAATATATAAAATGTATCATCCGTTTTGGTTATACCATTTGACATTTTGTGTAAAAAATCAAACAAAAAATCGTGATTTTTGAAAACAAAATGATAGAAATGGACTTTTTAAAATGACAAAAAAACCCGGATGAACACAAAATGTAATGTTATCTGTAAAATAAATAAAAAGAAATTAAACACTGATTGATTTCAACTGTACTTTCAAACCTTTAAAATATATTCTGTGTTATTTTGTGGTTTCTTTTCAAATTTTCAAATTAAATTTTAAATATTGAATCCACCTACGATATGAAACTAGTTGATGGTTTTAAGAGAGTTAATCTAACTGGTACTTTAGTTTTTAGGGTTTTAGGGCATTGTCACATTTACAGTATTTAGTGATTAATTTTACAATACGAATCAATTTAATACTGTGATTTCAGTTGCATTCACTGCATTGGCTGATTATAAGTCAGTAACTCTTTGAGTGCTGTGATTTCCTACAGTGATACTTGCACTACTGTGATTTATTGTAAAATATACAGCAATGTACTGTAATCACAGTACCATTTGCAGTAAACAACTGCAGTTTTATTTTGTGCTTGTACTTTACTTAAGTAGAAACAACAATTTTACTTCTATTCTTCTACATTTTGTGATCATTATCTATACTTCCCATTCCTCACATTTCAGAAATTGACGTCGTTACTCACTTACATTCTATTAACATCTAATAACTAGTTTTTTTTCCCTTTGTACCACACAATACACGTTAACATGGACTGGGCTACATTTGTTGTGCATGTTGACTCAAATCAAATCTTGTTGAACAGAATGTTGTGTTGATTAAAAATTCATAGCGGGAGCAAACACGTGATTATCTGCTGCTGTTTTCCATTTAATGCTACTAACCAGAAAAAATGTTTTAAAATTGCATCATGTCTGGTAAGTTAGTAAATGACTTGTCATTTTCAGAATTTAAGTAAGAGTATGCACATTGCTGCAAAGAGCATGCATAATATAGATACTGATGTTTTCAATGCACATATATTGCTTGTGAGTATAAATGAGTACGTCTACATTCTTTATCATAATGGCATATTGTGTGAGGCCTTCTACACTTTAAAGTAAATTTAATAGTAAGTACTTAGTGCTTTTATTTAAGGAAATATTTGGCAGGGCATTGGTACTTTTAGCTAAACTTCAGTACTTCCTTCACCCCTGCAGACGTGTGTTGAATCTCAGTGACTCACAGGTAGCGCAGTTTCCCGATGTTCTTGAATGCGTCCCGGTTGACGTGTCTCAGGTGTTTTGACTTTGTTATCGTTCTGAAAGAGGAAAACACACGGGACTCGCTAATGTATAAAGGACGGCGCTGCCACAGTACAGACAAGTACGGGGTTCCACCAGCGTCATTACTCTGCCAGTCACACTTACAGCTCAGTGAGTTCGGGCAGGTCGGAGAAAGCAAAAGCTCCGATGCTCTCCAACGCCACGTTCTCTGAGATGAGGCTGTAGGAGAAACACAAATAGAAATAGAAGAGTGTGAAATACACTGAAATAAAATCCAGCCCCTGTGTCTTCAAACACTTCACTCTGACGCATATTTTGACTCTGGCCCGCGCTCGGCCTGCGACTTGTTTGGGCGAAGGGCTCTCCCAGAGCTTCGGCTCTTCTCGTTCCGTGACATAGACTAAACACCGCAAACACGTTGGCTGCGAGGCATCTCACGTTGAGGAAAGGTGCGCACTCACATGTCGGTGAGCTGAGGGAGGCCGGCGAAGGCGAAAGCCGAAATGCTCTCCAGGACGTCGTTCTCCGAAATGGTGCTAAGGCCGCGATGGGGTGAAAGAAGGTCGAGGATGCAGGATTTGATGGAGAAGAGGGAGAAATAAAGTGAATTTTAATAAGTCTTGAGTCACAAACAAGACAAGAGATATTAGGCATCTTAGACATATTGTTACTGCATTAATAGATACCATAGATACACACATCCTGCACCTTATGTATGTTATGTATGCATTAGCTATGTATGTGTGTATGTGCGTATATATATATATATATATATATATATATATATATATATATATATATATATATGCAAATATGTAAATATGTGTGTATGTGTATGTATGTATGCATGTATATATGCTTTGCTTATGCATACCTTTTTCTTGCTGTATATTAGTATTTCTTTTCCATTCTAAATATGTCCATAATGCATACTGTGTATGCGGATCAACAAATTCAACGAATTTTGTACATAGTATATAGTGTTGTGTATTTTTTAGTGCTTTTATTTTTTTTCTCTTTACTCTGTACTCTTTTACACCTGTGCTTAGCTACAATAACGAGCAAATTTCCCTATTGTGGGATCAATAAAGTCCTATCTTTTCTTATCTTAATAAGTCAAATAAAGGGTAGATCTGATACTGTAAGCCTTGTTAATTTCCATTCCATTCTATTTGTGCCTCAAAACATGATGAAAAATTAGTTTTTTTAAGTATGTATGGTTAAGTAAATATGTGTGTGTTTGCTATTATCCACATGAAAATTACACCAATGCAGTTCTACATTTTGCTGTGTAAAAACACTATGAATCTATTAAGTCTGTGTTCTCAATAAAACTTGCACTGTACCAAAGGTACGGTTTTCCCTCCTCTGTTTTGGGGTCCTGATGATCCGTATCTGAGGTGTTTTGACCTCCTCGGTACATTATGTTACACACGGAGGGGTAAACAGCAGCGACAGACACACTCACAGTTTCCTGAGGTGCCGCAGGCCGGCGAAGGCGCCGCGGGGAATCGCTCTGATCTGCGTCTGCTTCACTTTCCTGTTGATGCAAAGACGGTCACAGATCACCACTCGTGTACCGGCCCTGACGAATGACCGTCATCAGGCCGATTTCATGTTGCACACATGGGGGGGGGGCGAGGGTCACGCTTTCAACGTCATACGTGCGTGGAATAATGAAAAACGGGCCGAACACGCTCAATCTCTCGCTGGTGTTGTTTGCTTTTCGTGCCACAGCGTACAGAACCGCTATGACGGATCCCAGGGTTCCTATTTGGCATCTGGTTGTTGTTCAGCACATCTGAAAATGGCCAATCTATTACTGCACACTCGCACATAGCCCCACTGTTCCTGAGCCTTGACCTTGAGAACACACACACACACACACACACACACACTCATCGCTTCTCGGCAGCGCACACGTCCCTCCAGAAAAAGTTGCCACAAAAGCATGAACTTGCCTGTATCCTTTTCTATGCTTTTTTGCAACATGATGTTTGGCCTTGAGACGCCTACAAAGACCAGAACAACAGTCATCTAATTCTGTGTAAAACCACTCACGACGCCTTTAATTAACACCCTCGCTGGTTAAAGTGACAGCAAAGAACTTTTAAAGAAGGAAAAAAAAATTAAAACCCAATCTCCCTACTACATATGAAAATATGGTAAGTGATGCAGTGCAGGTGCATAATCCATGGGAACTGGCAGCATACTTTCTGAGCTAAAAATAACATAAGTTATTCTACTATTTGAAATGGGTGATCCAGAATCTTTCACAAACTGTGGTCCCATTGCAGTATTGCTATGCTTTTCTAGGAATTTTGAAGAAAAAAATATTGTATGAAAGAATACTGGGACACTTAACTTCATATGATGATCGGTAAAATCATCAAAATGGATTTAAAGTCACTGATAGAATGTGTACAGCTTCAGATAATAATGGGTATGCAATAGGTTTAATTTTTGGAAAAGCATTTGTCACTGTTAATTATGCTATTTTACGCAACATAGTGAATTACTTGTTTATATAGAGATTTAGCAACAATCACTTCAGAACTTCAAAATCTACTTCATATTTATAATGAATAAAAAAATAAAGTTTTATCAACACAGTTTTTTGTGCGTGTCAGACTCTCTTGGAGAAAACAGGTTAGGTTTGCCTGCAAACAGGACACAAAATCTCTTGGGATTCTGAGAAAAAACAGGTTTTGTACATAATACAGTTTTTTTAAACATAATTGTACAGTTTAATTTATCTGGTCTGAGTCTCTGCTGGCTAATGTTAGGTGTTGATCGCAAACTTTATCAGGATTTTTCTGCGTCACTCAGTTTCCTGCATTTACTGCTATTGTCTAGTCGTGCCGCCGTTCCATTAAGTTGTACCAAGTCCTAGCGTTCACCCGTAGGTTAATTGCTGCTTGCAGATGTAACAGTCAATCAACACTCTTGTCTGCTCAAAGTTGCAGCTCGAACGCTGAATCACTAATTATCCCACTCAGAGGTAGAAGGCTGCGCTTGTACCTTGAATCGCTGAAGACGAGCAGATGTGCCAGTTATACTTTCCCTGAATAAATGAAGGTTTAATAACACCGGCGTTGGCATTTGGTGCAAAATTCAGCCAAGAGGAGATGAGCACGGATTAGCAAGGAAAGTCTGAATAATTATGCGTGGTCATGGGACGGGATTTTGATTTGCATACCTCTTTAAACTCGATTGGGGTAAAATGTGAAACATCAAAACTGCAGTATGTATATATTCTATGTAATAAGGACGTATGTCACTTTCTGGATGAGTCAAAGTTTAGGGACACTTCAATTAACATATCAAAGTCAGTTTGCTCTTCATAAAAAGTTCTTCTTTAAAACATGTTGCCAGTGGATGTATGACGCAGTGTTTGGGTGCTTCTCCGTCCCATAACAGTTTCCTCAGGTACCCCTTTAATGCTAAAAAAGGTCAATCGAATAAATAAATCATTGAATGCAAAAAACGCCGCAACCACAAAACAAAAATAGCAAGGAAAGCCAAAAATACACAGGTTGATGTCACCGTCACTTATCACAAAAAAAAACATTTTCAGAGAGGAGCTTGAAAAAAAGAATGAGAAAGAGCAAGTAGCAGCCCAAATACACAACAGGAATAGAATGTTTAAAAGTTTTTTTTTTAAGTGGAAGAAGGAAGAATATATTATATGTGTGCTGGGAAATGGACAAAGTCAGAGTTTAACAGCATTATCATTTCCTGTAATGACACATTATATATAGCACAGTGTTGTTCTAGAAATTGTCAGTTTCTCTGTGCAGCAGCAGCTTTACATTTGTCTCATGTCGTTGTGTGTGTGGATGCACATGTGTGTTCACTCACAGACACTGAGTGTTTGAGGAGATGTTCTTGGGGATCTCTGTAAGTCCCAACGCGAGCTGGTAGCAGGGCCGCGGGGTCCGTTCCCCCGCCCCGGGTCTGATGTCCACGGCGGATCCAGGAGCCGAGGCTGCAGCCGCCCTGACCACCAGGGCCACCACAATCATCAGCATCTCCAGGTTGATGTATTTCATCAAATCTTTTGTCTTTTTGCTCTCAGATCCTTCCCCTCTCTGTCTCTGTCTCCCATGTGGTGTTGACGCGTATGCCGGCCTTCCACCACAGTCTACATTCCTCATTTGATTTAATAGCTTTTGCCTGTTCGTCTGTCTCTCCGCTCAGAGTTCACCGCTGGGTCGGACGGGCGAGAAGTGAAAAGCACTTTGGTGCAAGTTGTGAAAGTTATTGCTGGTGGTGGTGGTGGGTGTATGAGGATGTAGGAGGTCTCTGCTGTAACCATGTGTGTGTTCCTGTGTGTGTGTGTGTGTGTATGTGTGTAAAAATCACCACAGCACAGCAAGGACTCAACTGGTTGTTTCAATAAAGGCGCCTTCAGATAAAAGTGCAGTTTTCCTTCATAAGCACTTAGTTTTTGAATGAAATCACACACATACACACAATCACAGACAAAAGCACGGTACAGAAGGCACTGTCTAATATTTTAAACTGTTTATGTGAATTAGAATGACTTTTTTTGTGAATTTTTAGGCAATTTCCCATATAATTCTCTTTTTGATTGCTGTGCAACACTAGCTTTGACTGAGTATTTGTATTTGTATATATATATATATATTTTTTTTAAAGGAGTCACTTAAAAATGAAGCCATAGAAACATGGCTAAATGCAGTGTTTCTAAAGCATTCTTTGATTTGATCCACACTTCCAGGCTCTGGTGATAACAGGACTAACCAAAACTTGGAACACATCGTCCCCAATAGAATGTCCTGTTTGCTCCATATGTTTAGATAAGGACAGTTTTCAAAGAAATATGGTTCGTGTTTTGGGCTTATTGTGTCCCCTTTTTTTTTACGTCAAAGTCATGTCAACACTCTAACAATAAAAATAATTACCGAGCAGGTGTGAATCTGTTTTGTCTCCTTTTCTCATATTTGTGTTGAATGATGAGCACAGTTTGATAGCCATGGACATAATATTCCTTTCTCCACCACCGTCTGAGCCGAGCACACTTGAGCAGGACGGCTGCGGTACAAGGACACCACACACACATACACACATACACACACACACACACACATTACATTACTTATGTAACAAACAATAGCATATTTCTTTTTTATCTTTTCTCCTTTATGCAACCTCAGTTTCTCAGTCATTTTTGTTTCAAAGCATGGAGAACAAGAAGCTCAGAAGGTTTGCTGCCAATAAAATGTTCATGTTCATACATGGTTAAAATTACATGTTTAGATACGTGCAAAGATTTGATCTATTCATTCGAGACATTTATGGGGAATGATCAGAGGCTGCAAACGCTTGAAGGACAATCAGATTGTGGCTATATGTGGCTCTGTGGGAATTTTCAAGTGGAGGAATAGAGCATTTGCTCCAGAGCAGGAGGAAAAATGCAGCCTTGAGCTCCTGACACGACCACACACAAAAACACACCCTCATACTCTCCCACAGTTACACACGAGGCAAGAAAGAAACAAGGGCGACAGAGACAGAGAGAGAGAGAGAAATGTCGGGCAGATACCGCGGACAGACTGAGAAATGCAGGTGCACAAAGGAGTCGGAATGAGAGCCTGAGGGAAAGTGTGTGTGTGTGTATGTGTGTGTGTTTGGGTGTGTGTCTGATTCATGATATGAACTTGTAGATTAAAAATGTTGCTCAGTATTCTGCACCTGTGCAGGGGAGGTGTTGATGAAAATGTCAAGCAGCTCGACTCCTTCTGTGCTCAATAAGCCAATAGATGCATGGAATCATTAGAAAAAACAAAAATTGATAAGGTTTTTATGTTTTCTACACAGACACATTTTAAACAGCGAAACAACAGGTGTAACTGAAATCATTAAAAATGGATAGACTACATTTCAATGTTTTAACCTACAGTGTCCTCGTGTTGATTCAATGTTCAAGTTTTTTATTTTTTATGTGTTAATTCACCTCAAAGCACGTCACAGTCAATGAAAACTAACTGCAAATGTGAAAACCATTGGTTCTTAAATTTGGGGTCCAAAGCAAAAAACGGGAATCAGTTATTTTCACTACAGTCCCTTACGAAAATTAACCATGGTTTTACCATGGGAAATACCGTGGTTTTACCATGGTTTTTTGGGTCATGGTTTACCATGTTTTTTTTGTGGTAACCATGGTTATACTATGGTTTTTTTGTGGTAACCATGGTTATACTATGGTTTTTATGTAGTAACCATGGTTCTACCATGGTTTTTGGAAGTACCATGAACCAACCATAGTAATACTATGGTATCCAAAAACCATGGTAGAACCATGGTTACTACATAAAAACCATAGTATAACCATGGTTACCACAAAAAAACCATGGTTAACCATGGTTACCCAAAAAACCATGGTAAAACCACGGTATTTCCCATGGTAAAGCCATGGTTAATTTTCGTAAGGGGTTTCACCGATTTGCAGCGCAATGACAGAATGTATTGTTATGTAGGTCACGGGTTTCATATGCTTTCTGTGATTACATATCTAAAAGTAAAAGTCATATTAAATTGGGGGGGGGGGGGGGGTCACTCCGCCTAGCCGCCTGCACACCCACACAAGAGAAAAAAAGGGAAACAATTGATCAAATTCAAAGATATAGACAGAAGAAAGTAAAGGATGATGTGCTTGAATTTTTTCCAAGTGGAGAAAAGACATCCTATCTAGACAGACAAGCCAGGGGGGTAAAGACTGTTCCAGTGTAACAACGATGTTTGGTTAAGTGGGTAGCGAACGTGACAAGGTCAGCTTGTTTTTTTTTGGTAAACCTGTCTTCAACAGGAGACACACCAAAGATAGCAATTAAGGGGCACAGGATCAAGGAAATGTCAAGAACATCAGAAAGTGTCAGAAAACAAAGACGACAAGTCGTGCTTTGGGCAAGAGGAAACGTGAATGTGTGTGTGTGTGTGTTTGTGGTCGGTGGGGAGAAGGCAGACCCTGATAGGAATCGTCTGGATCAGGAAACAATTTGTTCAGCATGGCTCGAGTATAGCGGGTCCAGTAAACCACTTTAGACTGAATGAGCCTCATATGAGCACATGTGTGGAGCTGATCCTGAGCAATGCGTCACTGCACCAGTTTTTGCCAGCTCCAGCTCTTTTTTCCCCCCGTATAGCCAGAAAATAGAAGGCGATTGCAGGGAGAGAGAGAGGAGAAGAAGATTATGGACTTATGAAATAGTGTTTTGTGAATCTGAGAGACACATTATGTATTCTAACAGAGTTTACTCAGGAAGTTCAGGAAACGATGTGAAGTGAGTTCTTGCAGAGTTACGCAATTGAAAGAGTCTGTGAATAGACCATGGTTTGGTTCACAAAATAAGTGACAAGATTCAAAAAAACCTCCAAAAGACGGGCCAAAAGTAATGCAGGAAGAAGGGATTTGGGCCTCTGGAGAATTACTTTAGGATTCTAGGGTTCTTATCAGCATGAATGCAAGATAAATCTATAATAGAATACTGATGGTAAATGAGTTATTAAAAGATTTGAGGAGAAGATGGATCCAGTAACTTCAGTGTTACTGGATCTATCTATTATTTTCTGACATACCAGAAAGTTTTCTTGCCACATAAAAGGACAGATGGATCCAATAACATTACAGTTTTAATGTTTTAGAGTTGGCCACCTAATCTATAATAAATAGGGGCAGTGTGTGTGTGTGTGTGTCACTCACTAAATATACTGTATCATTAAGCTTACTGTTTACAGGGGATCTGTTGGATATCAGAGTACTTGCTCAGTTCCTTGATAAACTAATCACATTCTGTTTCAAGATGGCTGCAGCACGCTGGCATCCAGTCAACGGTGAAAGCAGAGCTATTTATGATCCTCATCACGTCATCGCACACCCGGCCTGTGAAGGCTAAGGCCTTTCCTCTGGCGACACCCCCAGGCCAAACATCACATCTGTGGCCCCGCTTGTATTAAGGACCTGAGACAGAGAACTTCAGTCTGTTTGTCATCTATCCAACAGTATTTTTTTGGCATGTAATGACTATTTGCTGTAAATTTGTTCTAGTTGTGAACACACGTGTGTTAAATAAGAGGCGACTGCATGGCCACTGGTGAGCATTTGAGATCATATTTACCGCGTGAATATAGCGGGGCCGTTTTTATCTCTGAGCGAACTGAGCTGTGGTCAAGGACGGCACACTGGCAGATGGTTAGAGCCTAACACAAGCCTTCTGGTGAGTGCTCGGCGGAAGACACAAAGAAACGCAGAAGAAAGAGAGAAACGGCGAGAGAACGAGACATGGAGACATGGGAGGTGTTTATTTAAATAGCAGGTCCTTGTAGCTCCTCTCACCTGAGGACACAAGCTCCACTCTGCAGTCTCAGGGATCTTTCATCCAGAAAACAGCTTCTCTACAGAGACCCTCCACTGCACCGAGGCGTACTTCAAAGCTGTGCTTGGTGTATTTATGTATTTGTGTGTCTACTGTCCCAGTTAGATGGAGTGGAACTTAGAAGCGAAGTTAAAGAGAAGACAGGGAACGTGCAGGACATTTTGTAAAGGGTTTATCAGTAAAAAAAAGAAAGAAAAAAAACTGCAAAAACCAACACACAAATGCACTCCGGGCTCACTTGGGTAATATTTTATTTACTCATTAATCTTCAAAACTATTTTTCATAATAAATTTCCACTTTATGTTCATCAAAGAACCGTAACAATAAAAATAAAAGTAAATACTGTAGAAAAATTGTACATATAGAAAATAAACATGGTTAATGAACACCTAGATGTAGAATCCCATTGGTTGAGACACCTCCTTTGTTTCTGATGGCAACACAACAGAGAGAGAGAGGGAAAAGAAAGCAAGAGACAGGGGGAGGGACTGGAAGGACAGTTAGGGAAACATACTTAACAAGAGGAAAACAAGAAGAGGGAGGGAAAGGAGGTCTGAAAGGCCAGTTAAGGATGGACAGAATAAGGGTTAATTTGACAATAATATACTTTGAAATCTCGCACACATCCTTTTTCATGTCCTTTCTCGCCCTGGTCTGTTTTGCATGCATCTGACTGGTTGGTTACATCGTCTGGAAGAATTGGAGGGGCTGGTTTACGTCATGGCACGGTTTGTATCCATATATCATGGTGCTATAATTCTTGAGCCGCGAGGGCTCGGACACCGCACAAGTCCATAAACAGGTAATTATACTGTAGCCCATCGGAAACCCATCTGTCTGTTCTGTATTGGTCATTAAATGAGGATCGATAAATCAGTCAACCAATACCATGAAGACAAAAGGATGCAAAGAGAATGAGAGAAAAAGGAGAGCCGGTGAAATCGAAGCAACTCAAGGTGTCAAATAGCCAATGACATCATGGACTTGACTTTTCTATCTAGTAGCAACACATGGTAACATTTACTTTGTTCTGTTTTCTGATTCTTTTCCTCAGCTGGTTTTTGCTAAGGAAAATTAAGAAAGGTGGTTGGTAGAGCAGGTGTAGTGGGCGTGGCCTATGACATCAGGCTAGAAAACAGGGCGTGGCCTGTGGCGGGCCCAGACATCCAGGCGTTACGCTGCAACCCTGCTCCTCTTCCTCCCACAAACAAACCCACCACCTCTGGACTTTGGTGGCACACGCCACCACTCACGGCTTCAGAGTCTCAGGCATGCAGCGCACTCGAGATGGTCGCACTTCGTCAGTGAGCGTTTGAGAGTCGACTCATTGAATAAATCATTGTTGAATCCCACAGACCGGAAAACCGGTTGAAGTGCGTACTTAGGAATACTTCAAGCCGAGGTGGTAAATTTATGATGGTGGTGCGTAAAGGTGTAACCTCTGGAGTTTCAACGCGGTATAAATCACACGGAGTAAGATAATTCACGTGCAATAAGACCCCCCTCCCTCCCTTCCCCAAAGAGTCTATACTGCCCAAATGTTCTTCATATTCATCAATATCATTGCCATAACAATTATCATAATGGTCTTTGACATTTTCACCATTTTCTTCTTGTATAGTCTTCAGCTGTGAAGATATGGTGGGTCTTTAGCATTGCAGGTACGTGTATGTCTGCATACGTGTCGATTGGTGTTTGCTCTTGTGTCGGTGTGTGTGTGTACTGTAAATGTGTGTGTTGACACTGCAGTCGTGCATGACTGGTGTGTCTGTAGGTAGCATCTGAAGTCTCAAGTATCCTGTCCAGGAAAATATCTCTCACTTTTCCGCTGATTCCACCGTCATGATTTACAGGGCGCCGTAAAACATCAGCTCTGCGGTGTAACAACCACAGCCCATCCGTTACATTAACGGCACCAGCCCCGCCGCTGCTTATTCAACCATAATTCATGTCTCTATGGCTACACCCTGATTTCCTGTCCTGTTGCTCGGAGTTAGACTGGACCGTCGGTGTGATTGTTTTTCTTTTTTTTTTTTTTCCCAGCATCGTCAGTGGTTCATTGAGTCCCGTCTGCTAACAGGGAGGAAGGCCAAGAAGCTTGGAAGAGACACTTAGTGCTTATCTTGGTGCTTTTACATCAGCTTTGATTTGGTGCTTTGCCCTCTCACTCAACACACTCAATCTGCTGAGTGCTTTATTTAAAGTCTTCCTTGACCTCTCTGAGTCCAAGAGGAGAGGTCCGACTGTGGCAGGGGTGTAATTGATCTTTTTACATGGCTGCCCCCCAAAACGGGTCTTAACTGGAGTTGAATTGGTGCTTTCTAAATCATTTGGAATGGTGTTTATGTTCATAAAACAAGCCTCTCTCAGAGGCTCAGTTCATTGGTAAATACTGTACAGTAAGGGTCCTTGCCCTCGGGCCAGTCTGTATGTGTGCGTATGTTTGTGCTTCAATGTCTGTGTGCTTGAAAGTGTATATGTATGTGCTTGCCAGTATGTATGCAGGTGTGAATATTGGAGAGTAAACATTAACATCAGCATGTCTATGTTGGTGTGCATGTGTGTATTTCTTTTTTTGAGAATATATCTATTTATGTACATATACCGTTTTATATATAAAGGTGTATGCGTATATGTCTGTGTGTCGGTCACGTTCCGACTCAGACGTAGTACTCCTTATCTTTGTTCTTCTTGTTCTTGGAGATCTTGGCGATGCCCAGCGGCTTGTCCTTGGTGCTGCCGTTGGGCTGCGTGGCCGAGTTGCTGATGTAGTTGCGGCTCTCGTCCACGTGGTAGGAGCCCTCGTCGCGGTTGCGGTACTTGTACATGGCGTAGAGGAGGATGAGGATGCAGAGGGCGGCGGCCGCCACGATGCCCACCACCATGCCTGTGGTGCTGCTGCTCTCCCGCACCACCTCGGACGGACCTGTGAACACCTTCACCTCCGGCAGGGGAGGACGGGCTGCGAGGACAGCAGTGAGGAATGTGACGTTATATTACAGTTTACTGCATAATTATTAATTTGGATTACATGACACGGTGGCGTGTGGAGAGTGAGGGAGAGAAGATCGAATGCACCATCATGATGAATTATTTGACATGAGTTTTGCATAATGCTACATACTGGCAGGGAATAGCTGCAGCTTGAGGCTAAAGCTGTTTCCATATTATCACATAATGTAATGTCACATAAAACTGATTATATTACAGCGTTAAGAGGAGGGACAATTTTTATTACATATATTGAGACTCTATGATTTATACAGAGAGCGAGGGCTGCAGTGTAGTGATATATGGCACCATATTAAATTATTGTAGGTAGAAGAATTTACATGTGAATTCATTGTGCTGCCTATAGATAAGGTGAATGAAAGATAAGAAGGAAAAGATAAAAAGAAAAGAGACAGAAAGAGAATAAAAAGGGATATGAAAACAAGGATTAATGACAAGGAAGGAGGTAAGGCTAAGAGTGTGGAGATGAAGATTGGCGAGTGGATTGAGAGTGTTAGGTAACGCCTGCAGGCAGAAACCTAAGTGGAAATGAAAAATTCATTGTAGCGACAGCGACAAAGTGGTAAAAAAAAAGCTTCAGTGAGAGTGGAGGACAGGCATAAAAAAGAAAGGTTCAAAAGTGTGTGTGTGTGTGTGTGTGTGAGAAGATTCTCACCTGAACTGGGATCACAGGGATCAATATCCTCATCGTCACTCGGACACTCTGCTGATGCCACCAGCAAGTCGTCTGCCGACTGCAGAGAGAATTTTGAAAAATTACACATAGATAGACATAGATGGAAACACATTTGTCCATAACATAACCGAGAACATTAAAAAAACAACACTTCTGGGCTCAATATCGACACCTGGCCCATGCTGTGATTTCTGTTTATTTTCTCCATGTGTGAGAGCCAGTCCCAGCGATGGCAGATGGCCAGAACTACCGTGGAGAGGAGAAGAAAGGAGGTGGGAGGAGAAAAACATTGAATCCTGTTTAAAACCACAAGGGGACAACCAGTTATCATCTCCTGCTCCCTCAACCCTCCCCCTCTTTCTTTCCTCTAGCCTTTCTCTCTTCCACACCTCCCTTCCTTCCTCTGTTCCGCTCTCCACATCTGATATGAGCTAACGGTCATTGTGTGTTAAGAATGCGCAGTTGTAAGCCCTAACAGATTATCATTAAATATCACGGCCGAGCACTCAATTACTCATTAAAATCTCTTTTACTGGCCACCTCTCCATAAGCACCATGTCAACAACCCACTTATATCCAACCTCTAACCCACATTAACCACTAACCACTCTTTCTCCCTGCCTTCTTCCTCTGAGGAAAAGGCGCCCTTTTTCTGCTCCATCCCTGCTCCTCCTGTTGCCATGGCAACTCTAAGTTCAGGCTGTTAAAAATGATGGGGAATAAAAAAATGGGAGTCTGCAACCTCAGTGGGGACCTGTGCATTGATTTGCTATTCCAGCCAGAGTGTGAGGCGGTAGGTGAGGAGGGAGGGAGTAAAAGATAGATGGACGGATAAAAGGAATGTTTGCAAGAAGGCGATTGGGGAGAAAGAGAAAGAAAGGCAGAGGGGATAGGAATGAGGAGGAGGACTTCAAAGTGCTGCGGTCTTTACTTATCACTGTGCTAATGTGCACTGCATATTCATGAGGTACCGTTAAACATTGGCCGCCTTGACGCTTCGGCATGAGATATGAGTGTGTGTTTCAGTGTGTGTGTGCATGTGTGTTTTAACCACATCGGGTGCTCAGTGCCAGTACCAAATTAAAATTGGATTGTGATGCATTGCAGTATATGTAAGTAACCCACAGAATAAAGGAAAAGGGAGAAAGCAGCAGAGCCGTAGAGGTAGATAACAATCCGACAGGAACGGAGTCTTAACCGAATCAAAGTATTAAGTGGTCAATGATACCTATCATCAGTATTATTAAGGCGAATTTGTTTAACTACGTTTGTCCTTGGGTTCTCTATTTCTTTTGTGTTGCCTTTGTACAGATTATATAAGATTAGATTGCAAGCCAGTTAATTCATTTGTGTAAAACAAAATCTGCACAGGCCTTGGATGGTATTGTCTTAGTCCTGATAAGTCTAGTGTGGTTTAGTTTGGCCTGGAACACACATTAGGTTATTGATGCTAGATTCTGTCTTTTTCCACCACTGCTTTTCCAATCAGTTCTGCCCACTGGGCTGTCAAATTCTGCTTGGGTGAGTTTAGCCTCTGGAATCTATCCAGTCAAACCTTGGTGCCTTTTCTCAGGATCTAAATAGTACAAGAACGCCAGCAGGAAACACACCACCCCTGATATCTGTCACTGATCAATGTCAGGCACCCGGGTTTGATTACTGATCCAAAAACACCTATGCAACCCATTATGGAAACTTTCTCTAAATCTTGATCTCAGCTGAAACAAAAAAATAAATTTAGTAAGGCCCCTCCTCTGATCTGTGACATCACCCTGTCAGCTGACCACTCTTCAACCAGGAAGGAATCAATTGTACTATTGATCCTCCTATAACAAAGAAGAAGACAAAAAAACCAAGGAAAACTATATATGTACCAAGCACAACTTAAATCCCATTAATAAGGTTCAGAAGTTTGCTAAAGACATGTATGTCCAAGTAAACACCCCTCCCCTCCCCTCCCACCCATCCACCCTTTTCGCCCATCTTTGCGAGTCTTTTCATACACTACCAAGAGCATGCTGACATAATTATGGACACAGATGCACACCAACAAGAAGAGCGAGAAAACAGCGGACGCAAAAAGAAAGATAAAATAAGTGAGCGAATGTGAGAAGACAGATATCTGCATGCAAGAGCAAAATCTCTACCTGAGCGGCAGAACAGTGCCAACGGCCGTCCATGCCTCCCTGACTGCCCAGTTCACACATGGTAGCTGCACTCTGTCCTCACACACACACTCTTTTAGAAGATTCAATTGTTACTTTCACAACTGGATTTCAGGCACACATGTACACATCCACAGCTCTATACTAGCCACTTATGCTCCATTGGGCTACTTCTACTGACATACATCTATGCAGACACACGAGCGGATACCAAATCAGGCTGAAGTTGGCAGGCTGATGATGGAGAGATCCGGACGAGAGAAGAGAGAAGCTAGCTCCACTACTGCAGATGGTGAGATAGACTCATACGCCGCCTGCATTAACAGCCTATCACTGGAGCTCAACCACAGAGAGAGAGAGAGAGAGAAGGAGGGAGGGAGAGAGGAGGGAGGAGTGATGGGGATATATGGAATAGAAGGAGAGAGAGTGAGCAAAGGAAAGTCAGAGAAAAGAAAAAGTGAGCAAGGGAGGAGACGGATCTCCAGAAGAAGGATAGCGAGCGGAAGGAAAGCAAAAGAGAGAAAAAGATGTAAGAGATGTAAAGAGGGAGAAAGCGATAGAAAAAAATGAGGCAGGGAGGGAGCGGATGAGAGATGGATGTTCAGAGAGTCTTGTGGAATTGTCTGGGTCAGCTGATTCCCGCTAGCGAATTGCTGCCCTGAGTTAAATGTTTCTTCTATCAGTCTTCCCAACAAACAGACACACACACACACACACACACACATATCCACAGACAAGACACCGAACATCAAAACCA
Source organism: Eupleurogrammus muticus (assembly GCA_036785175.1). Taxonomy (NCBI): domain Eukaryota; kingdom Metazoa; phylum Chordata; class Actinopteri; order Scombriformes; family Trichiuridae; genus Eupleurogrammus; species Eupleurogrammus muticus. Next base: position 17,817,220 of record JAYKQN010000015.1, read on the forward strand.
AACTCGAGCTGGTGACTCAGAACAGCCTCTAGCATAAACAGTCACACACGCTCACACACTCTCTCCCTCTCCTATCCTTGCTTGTGCTCAGCTGTCATGCATTAATAATCCCTTCCACTTTTCAACATGCAAGAAAAAAAATCTCAATAAACTGTGGACTTCAGGAGAAGGCACATAACATATTTTTCTTGCATAAAGTACTAACGGCAGGAGTAAACCCATTTGGGGAGGGTGTGGACTAAAGCATATCCACTTCAGCACTCCCCCAAAACTTGTGTGTGTGTGTGTGAAATTGATAACCTGCTTTGACCCATCGCCCCCTTGTAAAAGAATCCGCTCAGTGCCCCTCCTATGATGCAATGTGCTGCAAGTCAAGTCTATTGTTCTCAATCCACCTGTGTGTTTGCGCGTGCGTGTGTGTGTGCATGTGTTCATCTCCACATTGTGTGTGTGCTCTCGTTAAGGCCAAGTTGGTTGCCAGGCAACACTAGTCAGCCTTTATGGATTCTTCTCAAACAAGACACACACAAACACACCGCGTTTTGGGGCGAGCAGGAGTGATTCGACACACACACACACACACACACCACGCACGCACGCACACACTGCAGCATGTTCAGCATATACTGGGACTGACCTAGTTCTCATACACTGATATTGACTTTGGTGCACAACTCTGCATCCCATATTTAACACTGACATCAGCATATCATAGGAGCAGGGAGAGTATATATTATATATAGTCATGGAGAGATTGAGAGTTGAGGTGTGAATACAAGCCCCTGTGACAACCCTGTCACTCTGCAGCGCCATCCATCCAGCTCTCATATCCATTATTGATGCCTGAGGCTTAGCTCACAGCTCTGCGTTCTATTATTTATGTCTGAAACAGCCGGTGGTTCATACACAGCGGAGCTATTCTCTATGGGATTCTGGATGGGAGAGAGAGCGCAAGCAGCAGGTAGAGGGGCTCGCTATCTCCATGGCAACTTGTATCAGTGGGAAAAAAAGAATATATTTTTCAGTGCGGCAGGCGAGCAGGCAGTTTTGTAACACAGAAGAAGAGCAGCAGTATATACAGATGCCCACAAAGAGCTTGGTAGTGGTCTGAACAATAGAGCACGAGTCTGTGGTGTACCTACTGATAATGTGTCCTCTGATATTATTATCAACTCTGCAGTTGCATCCACTATAAATATCTCGTTACCATTTATGTGTTTGTTTTGTAAAGTCCCATTTGCATCAGTTTACTTGACACATATTATGGGAAAGCTATTAGAGCTCCCATTAACAGAAACATTTCTCCTCCTGTAATTCAATGGAAAGGGACCATTTAGTTGAGAATTAGTCATCTAATCCATTCATGTAAATGTGGGAGAAGAATCCCAAATAAGCCTAGTTTTTTTTTTTTCATAATAAACAAGGCTTAAAATAATACTTGAAAACAAGTAGCACCTCCTGAATGAAAGAACTGCAACATCAAGGGTCAAAACTGTTAAAGATTTTCAGCAACAGTTTTTCATTATGCACATCTTGCATCTCTTTTCTGTAAGACACAGCCCACATTAGTGTTATAGATACATTTAATAGATGTTTTTAAATCAGAGGATGAAGTTATATTAAGTCAAAAAAAACATTTACCTAATTTAAGACCAGACTTGGACAACTTTTAAATCAAATTTGCAAACTTTGATTATGTTGTGTCCTTGTGACCAATGAGGTCTAAGACACTGACTGTGTAATTGCAGAGTATCCAGGATGCACACCATCCCCAATTATCTTCTCATCTCCTGTCAGATCTTCACTGTGTACTATCTCATTAGGTTGAAATAGGCATTCGTTATCTATCACATGCTTACATCCTGAGCTATTCATTTTTTTTATTTATTATATAATTCAGATTTTTTAAACATGTTTTATACTGTAGTTATTTTAGTTTTATTTTGTTTATTTTTTTTTAATAAAATATTATGTATTAACAAACTTGTCTTGCCTCAAGTGCAGTTTAAAACAATCCCACTTCTCACATATCTTGCTTTGCTCTAGTTTTTGATTAGTGGGCTGTTTGTATGCTAATCCTCTTACTAACTTGGTAAAGAAGGTTATCAAAGCAAATTAACATGTTTTAATTACCCATTTGTTGCACCAAAGTAGGATGGCAGTAGGCTGGGACAGTAACACATGTACAGATTTTATGAGTACACAACATGGAATCAGCTGGTTTTCCATATCCAACCATAAAAAGCAGTAAATGCGTGCACTGACCTGCTGGGTGGCACCCTGCTTCCTGTTGGTGGCCGTGGTGGTCGTGATGTCACTAATAGAGGGGGCGGAGTCAGAGCGGTTGCCACCGGCGGCGGCACTTGACTGTGGGGTAATGGAGGAGGACGGCATGTCGCCCACTAGTCGCGCGCTTCCCTCCACTCTGATGTGCGGGTGGCCCTCAGCCGCCATGTTGAGGATGCGCAGGCCGTTGTAGTAGAGGCCAGAGAGCTGACCCTGGAACATGCCAGCACTTCGCTCGCCTCCACCAACACGCACCGTTGTCTGGCTGTTGAAGATGGTCAGCTGGCGACCTGCACAGACACAGACACGCACGCACACACAACCCCATACACACAATCACACAACCACACACACACCCAACACAGAAACACCAGGAAAGAAGGTGGACAGACACACGCAAATACAGTCACACACACACACACACATACCAGTGGTCACATACGTGCATACATACACACACAAGAGTGTTTGAGTGTTACACAATTCACCCCCGAGCCATGGTGAGAGGATGGGACAGATTAAGCATGGCAGAGCAAATCGAAGCCGTGGAGAACCGTGGAGAGGGCTGAGACAGAGAGAGATAAGAGCGCGGAGAAGAGGGAACAGAAAACAGAAAACGCAGAGCAGAGGAAGGGAGAGAGTGAAGAGATGGAGGAGTCTAAGAGGATGAAGAAGCAAAGAACAGAAGGAGGAGGAAGCAGATAAGAGGAATCAGAAGGCCCTGAGAAGACAAGCCTGACAGATGGTGGCTATGGTGATGGCTGTGCGGCACGACATTGTATTTTGAACAGACAGGCAGACAGAGAGACAGAGATCTAGAGAACTGTTGTAACAGCCCTATGAAGCATGCACATGTTATAAGCTCTTGCACTGTTCACTGTTAAAGGGACTAGAGGCTAATTTAAGGAGCTTTGCTGAAGTTTAGGAGAAGAACTTTTACATTTTTCAAAAAAGCATTGCTCTATTAGTCATTTCAAATTTACATAATTGTTACATGTCACAATACTTTGCATGTACTTTAAATTAATTACAAAATTGTTTTTCAACATAATCTTTAGTAAATGCTTTATTGTTTACAATTTGATAATAAACAAAATTATTTACCAGTCTTAATAAAGCATCTTTTATCAATACTTCTTAACTATTTTCTCATTTATTCACATTTAAATCTCTCCATCGTCCCTTTAACCTGATATTATCAGATACACACTAACAAGATACGTTCACAGGCACTACAGTTTACACAGTATTACACACTACAGCTGCCCAACTTTTAAATACTTAGTTATGGATTTAGATTTTTAGATGTTAGTTGATGGTGCACAATATAATATATTCAACTGTCTTCAAATTGTATTTTTTAAAGCTCAAAGTTTTAAGGAATTTTAATCAGGGTTTTTACCTTTGTCGAGTAGCCAATCGTCAACTACTCGACCGAGCCGATAGGGGATTCGCTGTCTGGCGATGGCCAGGCGCTCGTTATCAATGTTGCCTTTAATTTAGAGATGAAAACACAGTAGTAATTACGCACATCCAAACGTGGTACAGGAGCTGGATACAAAAAGAACAGCAATGAAAAGAAAGTAATGGTCTGCTCATTGTTAGCATGTCACTGCGTTAAGATAAGCTTGATGCGCTAAGAGAAGAGAAGCTGAATTCACTATGTTTCCAGTGAGCGGACTTTTACTCTCTGTTCATTGGGTTTAATTTAAAGAGACATTTCAGGGGTTAACATCTGCAAGAGCACAGGGAAATAATGTTACAGCTGCCACATACTGTCTATGACTCACTGAGTTTAGGTTACATACAGGAAGAACCCTCACACACACCTCACAACAACTAGCATTTAGCATTTTAGCTATCAGCTACCTTCAGCCTGGACTCATTGTGTTAAAGATGACCACCTAAGATTACCACTTTAAATATAAAAAAACAACAAATATAAAAACAAAATCTATGTTCAACAAAATACACTTTTTTTCTTTTTCTTATTTTTTCTCTCTAGTTAAACATTTAATCAACATATATTAAATTATTATTTGTCCAAAAATGCACCAACTGTTATTATTTTCTTTTATGATGAGAAAAACAACTGACACCTGAATTAAATATTTACATAAATTACCTTTAACACTATTTAACAGATCTAACATAGCATAGCTGGCTAGTATACAAGCTATTGCAACAGCTACCTCATTTTATGGTTTAAAAAGTCATGTTTCATATCAGATCACACATATTTCATTTCAAACACAATAACATAGAACAAAGCTGCAATTGTATTACTCAAACTTGGTGTTTGTCCATAAACATTGACAGGAACACTGATGTGGTTCATCACTCAGGAGAGATCTGAACTAAAGTGCCGTCAGCTCTGCCCCTGCTGGGCAGTGCCATGGTGGGTCGGTGGGTTGGGCTCTTGTGGGCGAGGCTGGGCCTACCTGAGGGATAACGCTCTATGACCGGCAGGTCGTCCAGTTGGAGGGTAGCATTGCCTCCGCTGCGGGTGAACCGAATAATGTGGTACTTCCCGTCGTTGACAAACTTGGAGCTCTCCTCGATGTTGATGTCGTCAGTGCCAACATTAAACACTACTCTAATGTTGCCTTTGTCCTGAGGAGGAGGAGGAGGGGGGATATGAAAATGCTTCATGAGGAAGGTTACTGTTTTAAATAGCCCCCCAAAAAATCCCTCATTTCAGGTCCTCCCATGTGATTGTATCTGTGTGTTTTTAGCAGAGTCTCTCTTGTAAGGACGTTAATAGTTCTGTCCAAATACTCACACTTGTGCTATGCGAGTAGTCAAGTGCCTACATCTGTGACATATTTCACAAATGCCTTATTTTCCCCATAACTCGTAAAATCAACAATGCAATCAACAATTAAAGTTACGATCAGATAAAAGCAAACTGGGCTGAGAGGAGTAATACAATTAACAACACATTTAAAAGGACTAATGTAAATATAAAGAGATATAAAGAGATACATTTATTTTATTTTTAATGTTTTTGGTCTGATGCCATTTTTAGATTATGTAGAATATTTTTTAAATAAAAGAATAGGATAGGATATATATGGTCATGCTTGATATGCAATATTATTCTTATCAGTCCCATCAAGAAGGAGAGATTATTTTTTTAGTGACAACCATCTGTGCAGGTTCTGCAATAACTGTGTAGAGTTTGGACATGAATGATAGTATTCAGTCATAAACTTCAACTTCTTCATGTTTTAATTACTGCAAACAGATGGATTGGTGCTGCCTTTAGACCGTGATGAAATGTGGGATACTGCTTGTGCCAAAGTGAAATTAGGATGAATTACTGCCATTTTTCAGATGTGAGATTCACTTGCCTCAAATCACCAGTGTGGCTATTGGGACAGACCACATGTGTCTCACAAGACTTGCTGGTAAATGGGGGTTTAATAAAATGAATAAATGAAGCATATTCAGTCAGATATATTCATTGTCGAAATCATTTCAGCAAAGAAGAGCATCTAAAATGGTAGTCAAGTATAACAATAATCAATATTAATTTTCTTGGCCTTCTATTTCAAAGAGAGGGTGTTCTTACTATCTGCAGCTGAAGGTAGTCTCCCAAGCCAGACGCACTGTCCACCCGGAGCAGAATGGCGTGTTTCTGTTGGGTGCTGAATCCAAGGGCAAGCCGGTCTGCCCTGGTGCTTGGACGCTCATTAGGGGGCCATGTGTAAACCACCATGCCTCCATCACGGCCAAAGATATAAGTGGTCCCAGCTGGTGCACACAGATAAAAAAATGTAATTGCAAACATGTCCATATGCCATAAAAAGCGCTATTTATCATCAGAGGTTCTGTGCTGCAGGTGGTGCCTCAGCTTATTTTTCTTAACAATAAATACGAGGGCTATATTAGAAAATAACAATAACAACTCCTAAATGTCACTGTTGATTAGCCTCCCACACTTTTCTTTTTCCTTCCACCAAAATAAAAAAATTAAAACAATTGGAAAAATTACCATTTTTCTAAATTACTTGTTATTCCTACTGCAGGAGGCTGACTGTAGTAACTGACTCATACAAATAACAATAATTTCACTCAGTGCGGGATGAATACATAATCATCAGGCTGAGTATAATTTAGCAGTTATTAAAGCTCGGAAATGTAAGAACCAGAGAGGCGAGGGTAGAATAACCAATGAGACTTTGTGCAGGTCGAGTTCTTGTGCCACTCCAGAATCAACAGTTGACAGTGCCCTCATGTGGTGACTGTGATAAAATACACTCAAAACGCTTCAATTTGTTGTGTGGGCGAAAACAATCTATGTACAGCAGTAATAAACTATTAATTAAAATAGTACATTATAACAGCATGTGCAGGTCATGCAAATACAGAATTAATTCTAATGCTTTATAAAAAACATTCTTAAACATATATATAAAGGTTTTCACAGGCCACACATACAGCTAAAATAAAAATTGAAACCATACTGCAGTATACACCATGAAAAATTGATATGATCTGTCATCCACCCTGGTCTGAGAGAGAGAAAATGAAACCCATTGACTCACCGTCGTTGCATAGTGGCCCGGCATATGAAGTCATGCTGCAGTCGCAGGTGAAGCCCTCCCACTGCTGCAAACAAACTCCCTGATTTGAGCAGGAGTCCTCCTGACATGTAGTGCTGGGACCTGCAGTGACAGACGTGGCGGGGTGGAAGGTTGCAAAAGTTAGGAGATAATAAACAAACACACTTTTTTGATTTTGTCTGGAGCCCAGTAAGTCAGTACAGTATGGGTATATTTACACCGCAATTCCTTGAAAGATTTTGCAGTTTAACATGGGTGGGTAGTCTGTAGTGCTGCAATGGTATTATAATTAGTCATATTAGTAGAAAATCATTGAGAAACTGGGATATTGTTGATAGGTTACCATTCTTTGGACTTAAACTTACAGAAGATCTTAGGTTCTCTCTATAATGAACGGGAACTAAACTGGAATCTGTGCTCTAGGTGAAAAAAAGCGTGTAAAGCATGCAAGTGGTGAGGCTAGATGAGTGGGGATGGACAGGAAGAAAATTTAAACATAAGAGGCAGAGTTATGTTTAAAGGCCTTCATCTCAATACTCTCTCTTCAGTGTTCTGTCACCATTCTCTCCCTGCCTCATGCTAAAACCACACAGGAGGAGAATATGAAAGCTCTAACCTTAGTCCTCCTTCATTCCTCTTCTAACACAAGGCATGGAGGAAAGGGTGTGAGATGATTCACAAATGGAGTATTGAAGCTTATTGAAGTAGGTTGGGTGTCAGTAGGAGGGGGTTAGAAAGCATGCTGCTGGCTATGCGGGTGGTGGAGCTGTGGTCAACTAAAGTCAGGCGATGGTGATGTCACTACTGTGATGAAGTCACTATGGTGAGGCTAGGAGAGGACAGGTCACCTCCGACCTTTGACTCTGGATCACTTGGATCCACACAACACTGGACAGCACTGGGTAGTTTTAACACAAGCACACACATACACACACACACACACACACGCACACACACACACACACTCGCACACACATTTCCCCCCACTCTCTCACACGTGTCTCTCATGCTCACACAAAGCGATATACCTTGCAAGTCAGCTTTCATCAATGTAACTTTTGTCAGCCAAACAAAAAAGCAAACAAGCAAATTAAGTTAGATGGTTAGTCAATGCACGCAGATGCCTGTGAACTGATGACAGAGTGGGACAGAGAGAGAAGACACAATGCGCAGAAAGGCAGTGCAAGAGATGAGAAGAAGAAAAAGAGTAAATTTTACATCTAAAAGACCAAAAGCTGGGTTAGTGGTTTATCTTAAATAACAGAGAGTGTGACCTAAATGGAAATGGAAAAGAAAAAGCAACGGGGACATGGGACCGGTACACATCTGCATGTGTGTTTCCACCTCACCTTCACAGCCTCTCTCTACTTGTCCCATGGTTGCCAAGGCATCAGCCAAAAGGTCAGGAAGGCGGCCGTTTAGATCAACTGTTGCTAGGCAACCTTGAAATCCCTCACGGGAGTGGACCAGCTTAGGCAGGTCCCGGTACATCTCTTTGGAGATGCCCCCGATGTACAGGTCACCTGTCAAGGACATCACAATGAATGGCACCTTCATGAACTAATCAATAATGCTCTGTTAGACAGTAAATCATAAAATACTAATACTAATTGACAAATTGACGCATGTTTTTGTTTTGTTAAAAAAAAGTAAAAAGGTTCTTTGGACCTGTATTCAAAATTGGTTGTTTTTCAAGCAACACCAAACAAAGGTATTCAGTTCAGAGGATAGAGAATACAACAGAATACTATTATTTTTAATACTCATCAGTAAATGTTTAAAATTTGTTGATGTCAGCTTTTAACAAAGCAATTCATATATATACTTATATACATACTGCATGTATAAAAACAGTCTGCATACTGTATCCCGTACTAAATATACCTTCCGCCTAAATGAGCTTCTGCTTTAAACGTGTGTATGTGCATACCCTTTAGGTCGAGATTCTTGGCTCCTGTGGTGGTCTGTGTGGTGACCTTGGTATCAATCTTGACCGTGTGGAGATTGTTAGTATCTCGGGAAATGTGCACATTGTGCCAGTGGTTGTCATTTAGAGGACTGTTAGAGTTGCCCTTGATCAGATGTGCTCCATTGCCCAGGTCAGAGATGTAGTGAAGGTAGCTGGTGATGGAACAAGGAAAGCAGAGAGGAGAGGATTAAACAAGTCAGCGGTGAAAAGGCAAATTAATCATTTTCATTATGAAGAACACAGGGTCATTCACTTCAGGTTATTATAATCTATCTTGCAAAATGTAATTTAAAAAAATGAAGGAAAAAAAAGCTGCTTGACCTGTACATTTTTTGTATTGGATCAAGGACAATGCTTTTTTCTACACACTATTTTTTTTTTTTTTTTTACTTTTTGATAGTGAAGAGAGAGAGATGGGAAATGTAGAGGACAAGAACCGTGGAGCATCCAGCAAACGGTCTGGCTGGCTGAGAATTCAACTGGGGATTCACTACTTAAGGCATTTGTGCCCATGTGGTATGCACCCTAACCATTTAGCTATGCCCATTAAGCAGCAACTTTGGACATATTTCTGGCAGATATTTCAAGACATATATAACAAAACCACATATTTAACTACATTATTATATATGAATTCCCTTTTGAATGTTTTAAATTCATTTCATATACTATCATTTTATATTATATGCACCAATTCAAAAAATATTGACTGATTGATTAAGTTCTACACACGGTGGATTGTAAAGCTCACCCTTTGACCAGCTCTACCACTATGAAGTCATTGCCGTCTCCCCTGTTGTAGAGAATAAGGCCATCAGGGGAGGTTGTCTTGAACTGCATGAAGAGATGCATGGAGTAGTAGGCCTGTAGCGTCGGCAGCGTGACAAAACTGGAGCGCGAGCGGAAGGTGATGGGGTCGGCCACGATGGTCTTATAGCCGATAACAGCGTTGAGCTCGCAGTAGTCAATGTCGCCGTTCTTACACAGGTCAATGTAGGGCATGCCGTTCAGCGTCAGGCCCTGAAGGTGGCCGATGAAATTGGAGGGCACGGCAGGAATGTAGCGCTTCTCCGTCACAATACCCGTCTCCACATTGTGGAACTCTAGCTGGGTGTGATCACCTGCCATCTGACCTGGTGGTGGGGGTAAACTTCAAAGATGAGGGCTACAGAAATTTGTGTTTCAATTGGAATTGATCAATAATAACTAATTCCTATACTGCTACTAATGTTTCTTTTATAATACCTGAACTGATATTAATACATATATCAATCAGGTAAAACACACTAACACTATTACTGTCTATGTACATTTTTTTAAATTGTGAAATTCAGCAATTTTATTTTTACTCATAAGCCATGTGTAGTGTCAAGTGCTTTTGTAGTGAAAAGGTAAAGGAGGTTTAAGTTAGGCTAATGCGGTTACCTTCAACAGGTTGCATGTCGTCCACGGTGAGTTTGAGGTTCTTGCCACGCCGGACTACCCTCACTGTGTGCCATTCATTATCATTGAGGCCCGACCCCGCAAAGATGGTCTCTGGGCCTTTACCTACACATAGTCCAGAGCACCGTTAACATATGCACAGAGAGGTGGAGAGAAAGAGAGACAGAGAAAGAGAGAGAAGAAAAGGAGACAGAGAAGCAGAGAGACAGAAAAAAGAACAGAAGAAGAAAGCCAGGCAGGTTGAATTCAAATTTAAGGACAAAAGCGAGGAAATGGGGGGAGGGGGTGGTGGAAGGAAGAAAGGAAGGACCATACATATCCTGGGGAGACAAACACCTCGACGTCAAACGCACTCTCTCCACAGATAGACAAGCAGACAGATATCCGTACAGATACACCAGAAAGACACATGACATGACACAGACAGAAAGATTAACATAAATGGATGCCATGGGCGCCTAAGATGGAGACTGTGAGTCACAACAAAACCCACGCTGAGACAATCCATCTGTGGACGGATCACACAGCCATGATGACCACCTACTACCCACACATGCACAGAAAGCACATTCATACTCCCTTGATTCCCAAACCGCTCCATATCCCTCACGCCCCCGCACATAGAACATATATTAGCCTCTGTGCCTGCATGCAGGATGCTTTCTTATTTTATTTAGCACAAGTGCACAATACTGTAGTGGGCCTCATGGTGGCACTAGACACACAGTGGTACATTAGAGAGCTCTCCAAGGTGCTGATGTGCAGCAAAACGAGAGAAGCTGAGCTGTCCTCTCCCGATGGCTCGCTCTCTGCCCATCTACCAGCTCATATCTTCACATAGTTGGCTGCACACATTTGACAGACTGACTGTTCCAAAAACCTCACTGTCCCCTTCCTCCCACTCACCACAAGCACCCCAACAACCTTGAACACAACAGCCCTTACCTCCCAACACAAATACACACTCTCTTCCTCCGAGCCCTGTTGGTTTGAGGAGTGAGAGTGAGTCTGCTTACGGTGACCTATGGGAGGTAATGATGGGGGAGGTGAGAAGTAAACTGACCCGAACAGGTTCTGCTGCGTAAAATGTCAAGCATGCCTACATCATTCATAGAAGCTCGCAGGCACACTCACAGGTAGAGAGAGAAAGAAGGAGGTAAACAGGCAGGCTGACACCTAAACATAATCAAACAAGAATGAGAAGTAAATCGAAATGGATTTGGTAGCATGAAATATGTGTGTGTGTGTGTGTGTGTGTGTGTGTGTGTGTGTGCAGCTAGAAGAGTAGGTTGTGCTTTCAGAGAGGACACTGGGTTCCCCTGAGGAGACTCAGCTGTGCTCTGGGCATGAGCATCTCATCCTGTTACCATGGATCACTGCATAGCACTGACTGAAGTAGAGAATCTGTGCATGTATGTGTGAGCATGTGTGTCAATTTGTGCATATGTAACCGAATCCTCTGTAGAAACGAGCAGTCTGATGTGAGAGTGAGGCAGTGATCTGTGTCGACCTGAAAGCAGGGAGACACACAGAAACATATGCGCGCACACACGCACACACGCACACACACCTATTTTGGGTCAGTGCACTCTGCAGCATGGTGAGTTAAGACTAATGTTGAGCTACTAGCGATCGCTGCTGTCAGCGACAGTCGACAACCTGTGCTGGTAAACCAAAAGACAGGGAGGCGAGACATTTCAGAGGGAATGTTTGTTGCAATAAATTACATTTAAAATTGAATGACAGGAGCTACAGGAAATTAGAAGTGCTGGATAATGAAAACAAAGTAATAAAAATCTTTTCATATTTGATTAGCTCTGAATGACAAACGTCTTTTCTTGCAGATAAGCTTCAAATCTCTCCCATGCCAAGACTTTTATTTGACTGCTGAGTGGACTATTTCAGTGGCGCCTTGCTGTTAAACACAATTTTTCTTCCCCCTCTCAAATATCAGATGTATAATTTATTGTATGCACACCGTGTGCCAGAAAAAATGGCTGCCTACTGAAATGTTCATTCAGACAACTGGTCTAAAATTGGCCAACAGACATGCGGGATAGCAACAGCGCTGTGTGGCTAGTAGGGTTTCTATGGCAACTGCAGTCGTCCATTTCACCACCTCTTTGCCGTCACAGAGCCATCGTCTCCCTCTCTCCCTCTTTCGCTTTCTCTGTGGTCGTGACAGAGAGAAACTCCACGTGAGGGAATTAAACTTCATCAGGGATTCAGATCCACTTGCGGCAGCATGAATAGAAACACATGCGCACACGTTCGCACACAGCAAAAATACACACATTCAAAGATAAGTGGTGAAAAGGATACAGAATGCATAGAATACATTCTTATACACACAAGCGCACACTAAATGAAACGCTACCAAAAACCCTCATGTAGTGTTTAGAGAGAAACAACAAGCAAACAAAGAAAGCCACCAGACAGACGTTGGGATGAAGGTACAACAGAGAGAAACAGAAGGATAACATTTCTTTTGTCTGCGGCATGAAGGAGAAGTAATTAGCCTGCAGCTCTGAGTTTCATTCATCCACCAGCTACCACTCTCTCTTTAGCTTCCTCTTTTCCACGCACCTAATTTTACCTGAACACATCCCACTCAGATTTTGCCCTTCTACTTCTCTTTCTTTTTTCCCCCTCCCTTCCTCCAACCCCCACCGTCCTCTCTTCCGTCTATCCTTCTTTGCTAAAATGGCCGACCTGGAAAACCCTGGCCCTCAGCAAAAATCGCACCACTCCCGTGGTGTAGCTGAACATGCAGACACAAACACGCATATGTGCACCTCCCCTTTCCGACACACACTCTTACACACATATATGCACACAGTCAGACACATGGCAAAAAGATATGTTGAATCAGAGATTAAGATCAAATGGAGAGTGAACAAAATATACACATTACCAAGATACATTAACAAAAACACACACACACACACACTGCCGCACACACTGAGGAGGAAGAGGAAGGGGGAGGGGTTAGGTGAGATGGAGGATCACTTACTGGCTGTACAGTTTATCCTGATACAGTCTGGAGGGAGAGCAGAGCAGAGGGTTAATGCTGCATACATACACATACTCTCCACGCCCTGGGGACGCACACATCGACACACCCTGCACGCTTTTACAAACATGCACACTCACACACTGCTGAGAACACACACACACTCTCCTTTCTCACAGGACCCCATGAGCTGAACTGCGCATTTTCTTACAACAGGGTGTAACAAAAACCGAAATGTGGCACTTTTGATTTTAGCCAATTGAGACTAAAGTCCAGATGTTCGTTCTTTAGATTCAGCTGAGGAGAGTGGTGTATCCCAGCATGTGCTGTGTGCTCATTGGCTGCTCTGGCCTGGGTGACAGTTTCAGTCACCAATCAAAAGCACCCGGAGACTGAGATGGGTTATGTGTGTCACTTTATCTGATGACATCAAACACATCCCACAATTATCATCACCCATCCAGAGCAAAAATTCTGTAAGATTCAGCTCCATTATTATTCATATTTCTTTTTACCCATGATGCCTTGGTGTGTCGTGTAGCGTCAACCACAGAAAAGACGTGGCTGCAGACAACCAGAGACCAACACATGCACCCCTCTGTGAGTCTGTGTCTTAGCATGTGAATGTGTTTGCAATTTACGTGACAATGTGTGACTGAGAAAGAGCAATGCTGGAAATGTGTTTAGCAGTTGAACTGAGGGAAAGAAATGTACAAAAGCATAGAAGGATGTGTTTCCCTGCAATTATGTGTTCAGTGGCTTATTTGTGAGTCTTGTGTTGGTTATTGAAGGTGTTAGGGATGCACAGGTCCACTGGGAGTGAGCAGAGAATGCAGCTTGAGGCTTGACCCTCTGTTCAACATGAAAGCAATACCACTAATCTTCATTTGTGTGTCTATGGTATATTTCAAGTTAAGTTGCATATACAAAATAAAGTGAACCCAAAAGCTATAAAATCTTTAAAGTCTGTGAAACCCAAGTGGATATATTGAGTATGAAAAGTGCAGTACAATTATCTGAGCTATCTTTATATTTTTATTACTGTATCTATAGAAAATAATTTTCCTGGGATAATTTATTATTAATCAAGACTTAATGACATTCCTATGCCAAGAGGCCAGTATCAGCTGCATTCCCCTGACAGGTAATTAGAATAATGTTTGAGAATCTAAACGTGGACATTTGTGTGTGCATGTGTGTACCTAAGTTGACAGTGAGTCGGATGCGGCCCCCATCCAGCTCCAGACGAAGGGTGTCTGCGGAGTTGCGGGATGTGGTTGCCATGAGAACGCCATAGGCCCGCTGGGAGCGGAACCGTAGCGAGACGTCCTCTGCCTCGGTGTGCATCGCCACAGGCAGCTGCACCTTCATAAACTTACTGCCGTCGTATGACAGGATGGTCGCATCTGTACAAGATTCAGAGATAGAGAAAGAGAGACAGAGGGGGAGAGAGAGACAGAGAGAGAGAGAGAGAGGGGGGGAGGGAGAGAAATAAAAAGGCAGTGAGAGGGGGAAGGAGGATGTGGGTAGAAAAATAAAAAAAACACACAAAATGATTGACAGGGGAAAAATACATGAGGTGGGAGGAGACAAAGGCAGTTTGACGTTGAATGAATCTGATTCAAACATGACAAAGTATGTTACAACATGGCTACACCGCTGTCTTCCCCACCACATTATGTTGAAGCCGTTCCTACAAAATTACCCCATCACTCCCCACCCTTAATTCATCATCACTCCCTCCGCCTTTCAAAAGAGGATGTAAAAATAGCCACAGCTGGTTGGCTGGCCCTATTAGCCGGTTAAATCAGAATGCATGCCGGTGAGTGTGTTAGCCACCGCTGCTGACATCCCAGACCCTGGAGTCATAATGTAACAAGCTCAGGTGATCCCACTTTAATGTATTTTGCATACTCATTTACATATTCATAATCTTCTCTCCCCGCTACCTGCTGGGGCCAATCCCCGACTGTTAAACTGTTTACCTCTGAGGACCCTTTTTTTATTGGCCAATTACATACACAGCTAAACACACTCTCTATGTCTCTTTGTCTTTATCTCTCCCTCTATCCCTTCATTCTTCCTTCTTATATCTCTTCATTCCAATTCTACTTTGCTTTCTCTCCCTTTCGCTCTCCCTGTTTCCGTGGGAGACTGTTGGAGCCAAGGCAAAAAACAAGAGAACAGGAAGAGAGGGAGGTCTCATGAATACTGATGAGGTGAGAAGGAGGGAAAGAGAGAGAGATAGTGTGTTTATATGTGTGTGTGTGCATGTCAGAATAAGTGAGTGAATTTAAGTGTGAACAGAGGACGGTTTAGTAAAGTGAGAGCAAAAGGAGAGAAAATAGGGACAGAGCAAGACAGGGAGAAAGGAGGGGGGGAAGCTCCTGGCTAAAATGCAAATGAACCCTCATTAACTTGAGGAAAAAAGAAGGTGGTTTGTCTGTTATATCACAGATAACATAAGTAACAAGCACAGCCGCAGTCACACACACGCACGCAGTTTCTGATAAGGAAGCTGACTCAAATTTATACATCCCATCACCTGACTCTCTACCAGGCAAACAGAGGAAGGCGGGTATGGAAGCCCATTTCTGTTAGGAAAACAATAGAATCGGACTGAGTGAAAAACACACTGGCCGTGTTGCATACCTTTGCATCACTTGTTGACACCATATGCAGACCCATACAGAAAAAGCAGGAAAAGGAGAAGGCTGGTCATAGTATATATTTTTGTTATTGTCAATGATCCCATAAAAAGACTGAAACCAATTATCCTACCCTGTCTGTGGCACTCAGCCCTGAGTAAATTGGTTCCTACTGAAGACATCAATCTTCGAAATGGGTCACAAATATATAGTTTCCTCTTTAAAAAGGCTTTAGTAATTTCCTAAAACAGATGGCCATTGTTGTTTTTAGCAAACCTATTAGTCAAATAGGAGTGTTTTGTTGCCCAGCATGGCACCAGGACAGAGGATGTGCTCATGTTCATCGTGATAAAGAAATATGTCACCCAGCGTAGCAATGTGGCCAACTATTTTTTTTCCCCCTTTGAAACGTTATTTTTATTGAAATATGTCCATATTTACCTGGCAAAATCATGTGCATATGAACTTTTTATAAAAAAATAAAATAAAAAAATAATATAAAAAGTACAAATTAAATGGAAGGGAAA
Source organism: Eupleurogrammus muticus (assembly GCA_036785175.1). Classification (NCBI taxonomy): domain Eukaryota; kingdom Metazoa; phylum Chordata; class Actinopteri; order Scombriformes; family Trichiuridae; genus Eupleurogrammus; species Eupleurogrammus muticus. The sequence continues at coordinate 17,833,674 of JAYKQN010000015.1, forward strand.
AGTAAGAGAATACAAAAAAAATATCCTATATCAAGAGCTACGTAATCTGAAAACAAAAGTGGAGGATAGAACAAGGTATAAAGTACATAAGGATTTGGTGCCACAGATAATTGTACATTTCAATTTTAACCTTGTGAATAGGAGGAAATCATTGTTCTTTTTTAATTAGATAAGAACCAACCCAGATTGTTATAATTTTGAGCAGGCATCTCTCTTTTTTCTTCATTTCTCTCTCTTTTTAGAAGAATATGAACTTAATTCAAAGAAGGGGTATATTAAGAGCAACTGTAGATTGAGTATATACAACTATAAATAATAAAGTGTAAGTAAAGGATGTTAAACCATTTGTTTTGGATTCTAACCAATGACCTAGTAATAAAAAGACCAAAAACTCAGACATTAGTCCACCGTTTATCTGCCTGGGATATTCTCTACAACTTCCATATGCTTTGTGACGTATTTGGCATCAAAAGCGTCACACAGGCTAAGTAGTGCTCTCTACCTCCGCTATGTTGGAACATTCAACCACATTTTGCTGCTTTTGAAGGCATTACTGGATCGATTTCAGAAATTCCAAAACATTCAGACTCCCGAGGCTCCATATTCTTAAAGTAAAAGCTAATGTCTCCGATGAGACGGCAGTGCTTGCTGTCTCTGCTCCAGTTTGAGCAAATAGGAACTTGATGTCACATTTATGCTGTTTTTTAAGACATTACTGGACCTATTAAAAAAAAATCCAAAACATTTGTACTCTCAAAGGCACCATTATTTTAAAAGACAATGCGATTTACAAATTCTTTACTTACACATTAAGAAATACATTGACATTTAAGACATTTTAATGTGTTTAACATAATTAAAATGGGTTAACTATAGAAATTGTTTGCATTGAAAAATTAAGATTGACACTCCTATTACATCTCAGAGAAAACAGGGAAGCAAGAACAAATGAGATGTGCAAATGTGACAGCAGAAATGTGTCTGGGACTGCTCTTTACAACATAAAAATTCATTGCAACCATCTTTGCTCATTAAAGAAGAGAGAGGGGGAACAAAGGAGAGTGAGAGAATGAGGGAGGAGAAAAAAAGGGAGGGAGAAACCGCAGGTAGAAGGCGTAAACATGCCCAATCACTCTCTCCATCTGCTTCTCCATCTGTGCTTCCTTTAATCCAATGAACCACTAGTTAGTGACCCCTCAATGCACACAGAGAGGGATGAAAAAAGATGAAGAGAGAGAAGGTGCTCTTTTATGATAAACATACACTGCGGATTTTTGTCCTTCGAAATGAAATATTTCCATATCAACACCTTTCACAATGTGTGTGTGTGTGTGTGTGTATCCTGCAAGATGATAGTACAATCATCAACTTGAGACGTGCCAACAATTGCGGCACAAAAAACATTTCTTCACTTCTTCTTGTTTGACTCCATCTTGCTTCTTTCAACGGGCCTGTATCAGTCCCTCTGCCAATCTCATACTTTCCATTTGTCTCTCAGTCTGAGTTCATACCTTTTTTCATAACTCTCTCCCTCTGTCAGATTTTCTACTCCTGTCTACCATTCCTCCTCATCTTCTCACCTGCTGTCATATGGCGGTTCCAGCCCGGTGGTTCCACCCTCCTCTGTCACAGACTGTCCTGCTCTGGGCTTTCTGCACATTTCCTCACACATTGATTCCCAGTCTCTACATCTATGGATGTCCAATGCTACAGTCTGCAGCTCTGCCTCGTCCCACCTCCACTCTTTCTCCTCTGCTGCTCCTCTCCATTCCCTGTCCGCTTCTTACTCTCCATTTCAGATAAAAATCGTGCTGCTGAATAAAAAGAAGATTTAACCAAAGAAAGAAAACCTGATATATTATTATTTTTCTTTGGAAAGCTTGCCCCTATTTACTATCTCCAACTATCCCTACCTTTCTAACTGCTATTCTCTTTTCACTCTCACCTTTCCATTCTCCATAACCACAGATAACCACAGTGGTGGGGAAACCTACCAAAATTCAATTTGCAGGCTTTTTTATGTGAATAATGGTTTAGTCACATTTTTATCTACCATAAATCTTTATGAGGGTACCTTTTAAGTGCATATCAGAGTGCCATCAAAGTGATGTAATCTGTATTTGGACGAGCCTTTGTAAAGCAAAAAAAGCATAACTTAAAGGTGTAATGAATACCTTTTTATTGCTCAATATAACTAATGATCATAATATATTGTCAGCGGTTGATGGAGTTATTTCTGACTCTAAAACTTCAGACTTTCCACCCTGTACCATCTGCTTCATCCCTTTGGCATTGCACAATGTTCTCAAGCCAAAAAGAAAATAATAAAGCTGTTATTATGACTGTATTTTGCATCATGATATATTATGAATTTCTCACTACTGTAATTGTTGCTGTTAAATAACTATTATTAGCCGGCTTACTCATCTCTGCTGTGAAATGTGAGTTTAACATTCATTAAAGTTACTGTCTAGGCTACCACTAGTCCGGGTTAAATTCTTCCCATGTCCGTTTCTCTAAGATCTCCCACACTGTGATTCTCACCTCTCTCACAGGAGCGTCCCAGGTATCCCGTCCCAGAGCAGTCGCAGACGTAGCGGTTCCATCCCTCCCTGCAATTGCCGTTGTGCTGGCAGGGGTTGGAGAGGCACTGCTTGGGTGGCTCTCTGGAGCACGAGGGCTTCACACCCACTGCCCTCTGGGCCTCTGCCAGCCGCCGGATGTCTTTACTCTGCCCGTCCACAAACAGGTCTCTGATGCAGCCCACGTAGCCGTAGTTCAGCAGGGCTGTCCACACCTGAGGAAAAGGTCACAGTTGTTGGGTGGTTTCACTGCATGCACAATCGCCATTAAACCAGGAACGTGATAACATTTTGCAGTTGCCTGATGGTACACTAAATTCAAAATTAAATTGTGTTTTACGGTAAGTAGTTTGTCCATGGTGGTTAACAGTGACATAACACAAACAAATAATAATAAAAGAGACAGTTACTGGCTTGTAAAATCCCATCATAAAAGAAACAAAAGAAACAAACAAATATGACTATATATTACAATATTAAAATGTAGCCAAAAAATAGAACAAATTATGGAAGCTATACTGCAGTACAAAACCACAACAGCTGCCTCACAGTATGTATTTTTCTGTATCTGTACATCTATCTATGAATTCATCCACTTTCTACATTTGTTTATTCATCACTAGGGTCACAGGGATCTACTGTGGGGGCACATACACCATTATTTAATTCATTCAATTAATCTAAACATGTTTTTGGACTGTGGGAGAACACCAGAGAATGTGGAAAAAAAGAACCTGTGACTTTCTTGCTGTAATGCAACAGTGTTATTACCCTATCTATGAATATCTGACAAAATTAATTTTACCTAATTTAGTATGATATTAATAGAACATAGAACAAATTTTGATATGTAGGTTCAGAATTACTCACTCATTTACTAATGTAAAACTGTGATTTTCAATGTTTATCAATTTTTACTTGGAAAATAACCTCAAACAATCATGTGATAATCAAAACAGTTACAGATTAAATACCCGATTAACTAATTAATCATACTTTGCAAGTTATACTGTGGATATAGAAAGACATGCAACATGAACACACACCTCTGTAGGGAAAATGAGTCCAGCACGGTCCTCAGGTAGTCCTCCGAGGTACAGTGTGTCATCCAGGTCCAGGATCTCACTGTCTCCTGGAGCCGTGTATGCGGTTCGCACACTGTTCACGGAGATGGTTCCTGAATACATACATCAGAAAAACAGTAATGATTATGCCCTTCAGTGTGAACCTCCTCAACACAATCATTACCACCATCATCGCCACCACCATTGTGACTGCAATCATTATCATCACCATCATCACCACCATAATTATCTTTCCCTCTTTCTTTTTACGGCTCCTCATCACCACCACCCATCACTGTTGGAAGTTACGCAGATTCAAAGCTATACAGGTCTTAAAAATCAATTACTGTTTCATACCGCTTTAGAAGTACAATTTTAAACATATTGCCATCAACAAATCATTAATAGATTCGCTTTATAGACCAGTACACTTATAGTAAACAAACCGCACTCCCACTGACTGTCTTCTGTAAGTTTTAGCATTACTGCACTTCTAGATGAGGAAAATCTACAACTAATTTGATTGTGGTCTTGATTGTTATGGTTATTTACAGCAACACATCACAATACATTTGACAGTGCTACAGCAGTACAATATATTGATCGGGTTAAAATGGTCTTTACAGCACACTTAAATTTAGATTCAATAACCACAGTCTGACTTCAATACAGACAGCAGGCAGATGGCAGCCAAATGGCAATGCTTGGCTTGTGCTTACTATGAAATGCAGCGGTCCAATCTGGCCTGCTCATTATACCCTAGATCTCCCTCTTATTCACTTTTGTGGTCAAAAAGATTAGCAAAAGATTCGAGAGAGCAGTGAGTGTACCTGACCGCCCGTCCCTCTGAAAATCCACATGATACCATTCCCCATCATTGACCTTCCTGTCGATGGCCTTGGTTTTAGTGGTTCCTGAGCCCATGTCCAGCAGTAAGTATAAATGCCCATCCAACATTTCAATGGCAAAGAAATCCACCTGTAAGTCAAGCAGGTGAAGCATCAATATTATGTTTAAGGTAGGGACATTGGCTGGAAATAAAAATGCTAATTAAAGCTACAAGATGAGTGGACATTTTGGAAAGTTCATTGTATTAAATGAAGGAATTTGAACTGATTTCAATACATATATTGATAGTCTTCTTTAGTTTCTGGGGGCCAAACCCACATTTTTAGTGTTAATCATGAATCCATTGGTTGTAAAGTCTAAACTACAGACAATTAAAATAATAATTAAAAGCATAATTCCTTTAGGTGTAAATACAAAAAGTAAATCTTGTCTGCTAAGAAAATCATAAAATGTTTCTTTAATAGCAAAGTTAAACAATAATTAGAACTATAGAGGCTGCTTGCTCCACTCAGTTTTAAGATTTTCAGAGGACATTATAAAATTTCCACCTTAATAGTAGGAGGCGTGCGGGGATCCTTGCGTTGCAGCTGTCTAGGTTTGCCATGGCTGAAGAGCATCAACCCATTAGGCTCTGTGGTTCTGAAGTCGAATGAGATGGATCCGGCCTTTTTTGCTGTCCACTTGCTTAGTGCCACGAAAGATTCTGGGGTGTCAAAGGTCACAGGGTCCAGCGTTGCTACACTCTCGCACTTAAAGGACACCACCCCACTTACCTGGGGCAGGTAGAAGAAAAACATTTTTTTAGAGTTTCCTTTTAAAAATAGTTCTTAGCCTAATGTCCAGTGGATATCGAGGCCAAAATGGTTTCTTTGTAGTCTGGGATTGAAATGAAGCCAGTTCCTCCTGGCTCTGAACTGACTAAAAGACAAAAAAGCTTGTGGCCACTTCAAATATATAATCCCATTTACTGAGTGGTGATTTTCTACAAATCCCCACGGTATGGCCGACAGGAGGTTGTAATACAAAAGAGGAGTATGTGGTGTGTGTGTATATAAGAGGATAATGTGTTGTCAGGCTCAAGTAGAACATGCTGCTGAAACGTATACCTTCATCTTTGGGTCTCCCTGTTTAGCCAGTCTGGACAGCTCCAACCGTACATCATTGTTCTTGTACACCACCTTCAGGGGAAGCGATTGAGGAGGAAAGGATGAAACATGAATTCATGTTTCAGTTAAATACAATGAAGCTTTATTTAATTTTTAACCAATGTGTCCTTGTATTCATTTACAATATTTATGTTGTGAGAATACTGCAGGAATTCCTTATTTAACTCAGTGTTTCATGCCGAAAAAGTCAAAAAGATTACAAGAAGAGAAAGTAATGCTTTGATTAACCCTTTCAGATGTCACAAATAATAGGAAGGTTGAAGAAGTGAAGAGGGGATGAGACATCTATTAATCTTCCGCCTCAGGTGTTCATGCATTTTCATATAAAAGTGACTACCTCAAGACCAGCAAGCCACTCCAATTTCATCTCTTGATAACTTCCATTTGTCCCTGCCACTTGCATGATGGCTTTTACTCTCTCACTCTTTTATGTTTCTTTCCTTTTCCTGACACAGTACGCTCTCTGACTGAGCAGCGGGTGTAAAGAGCGTGCTTGTGCTGAGCATTTTGATGTCGAGAGAGACGAGCACACAGGCTCTGCTTTATTAATCCAGACCTCTTTCTATGACCTGTGAGACTTGGCAAAATCACAAAAATGCTCTTCTGCACTGGCATTTCACCTCTGGTTTAACATTTCTGTATATCATGTGCTTTTGTCTCTGTGTAGGGCATCCAGGGTGATTCTTGAATATTCAAGTGCTGCAAGTGTGCAAAATGGTGTTAGTGTGTGTGTGTGTGTGTGTGTGTGTGTGGAGGAGTGTTCCTGGGCCACATCACATGCACACAATTGTTAACTCAGAGATCGGTCATGCGCGTGATTCACTGCATACATCTTAATTTGCTCACACGGATTATCATATCATCGTATTAAATATGTAAATGTGCCAGTGGAGGGTTCACATTGACAGCGGCAGCCTCGTTTAAACACCATCAGTCTTAATGAAGCAACACAGAGCGCATTCACCGCTGATACAGATAGCTCTCTGTTTGGCACATCATCTGTCGGCTTGTTTGGTTATTTGTTTATGTCTCTGTGTGAGTCTGTGGGAATGAAAGAGAGATTCAGACATGGTACGTATATTATAGGTGTGTGAGGATGTATTTGGGAGTTTTGTTGTGTCAATGTACTGCGTATGCATATGGATGATTATTTGTGTGACTATTTTTGTCAGTGTGTTTGTGCATTCCTGCTCATGTACATGCATGCTCGCCGTGTAAACAGCACGTGCTGGGATTGTGTCTATGTGTACATGTGTGTGTAAGAGTGTGTTTTTAACACTGTGTCATGTGAGTTTTTGTTGTTGCAGTGTTGTGGCCCATTTCAAGCACAGTGGATGGATGGAGCGTCTCTGTGGCATAGCTAATTAGCATGTTAGTGCTTAGTGCTTTATCTACTCCCTCAACGCTCATCACTGATTCTCTCTGATGCTGGGGAGGTTGTGTGTGTGTGTGTCTGGGACTGGTTCTGTGAGTCTGCCAAATGGAAGCATTTCTGTGTGTGTGTGTGCTTCATAGGATAATGTGTGTGTGTGTGCGTGTGTGTGTAAGAAAAGAGGGGCAAAAGAAAAAGAGGTAGACTGGTGTTTAAAACCTGCGTCTGTCAAAATGTATGTAGCAATACTTTCATTGGAGTTGCAATGAGATAAAACAATCATGGTGAGCAAAATGTGTTACTAAAATAGCTGTTCAGGAATTTTCATTTTCATATGTGAGATTGTAAACATTTGCTCTAGCAATTATACCCATTCCCTTTAAAAGGGAAAGTGTCTCCAAAAATTTGACTGGCACTGTATGCCTATAGAAATATCTTCATTAATGTATTGACCTTTAAATGTGTTTTCCAAGTGCAGGTTTACATGTGTGAATCATGTGTGAATCCCACCTCTTTGAGACAGCCCATGAAGTTATTGCTGACTGGAGAACCGGGGAGGTCAGCAGTGCTGGGGCTCCCTCCCACATAGAAGAAGTCATCAGAGCCCAGCATGGTGTAGTCCTCCTGGGTGTAGCCTGTGGTGGTCAGGATGCCGTCCACAGAGATGGTCACCTACACAACAAAGCACAGGGAAAGGACACGCTATATACTCACACCAAAGGCAGCGCTAAGCGCTAGCTAGGCGCTGACCAGCCAAATTAGCCCCCGTTATTCTGGCAACCAATGTGTATGCATTCTGGTGGGGAGTAGGCCCGATTGGTTTTGGGAATTGGACAGTTGTGTTGTTTGGACTTTTATTCATGTGGTTGGATCAGTGATAACTGTGTGGTGTAATTAGAAATGAGAAGCTATTGCTAAAAGCCAACTTCCAGATTAACCTTTCTGACTAGAATTAGTAATACACTGTGTAGCCATGGCTACCGCTTGTACACTCGATTGGGAGTCAGACTATGTTGTCTGCCTGCTTCAGCCTGTCAGTCAAAGGCCAGATTATTGTACAAGGAGTCAAATAAAACTTGTGTGGGATGTATAACCATATTTTACTTCTATGCAAATTTTTCAAAATCACAATTCATACCGAATTCCACACCAAGGCCACCTCTTGGAAGCCTTTTCCTTATTCAATCACATCAGAGGGTAGTTCTAGCTTTACAAACTTTAGACAGCCCAGTTTGTGCAAGTTCACACCACAGTAAAGGGATAGCCTCGCCTGCTATTAAATACACTGATTCAACCTTTATATTAACAGTTTTTCTCCTTATGTGTCTCCCACAGACACATAACTGCTCTATCTTTATATCAGATGAAGCAATTTGATTTACTTCACAACAGACTAACAACAACTCTCCTCTATGATACCTCTAAAGTGACACTGGAATTTCCTTTCTTATAAGTTAGCCAGCCGATTCTATCTCATAAAGGTCTGTATCAGGGCTCATAGCTTATGCTCACTGCCAACCCTGTCACACGTCAGTCACAGTTAGAGGCATGTTATCACCCTGATATTCTACCGTGCATTACTGATTACGTTCAACTGCCTATACAGATTGTCAGCTATCCAGCTACAGGTTCCCTTTCACTGATGGTGCTTTTTATTGCCAGGCAATCTTGCCCAGCCAGGCAGGTGTTAGTAAAGCCTCTGCAGGCTTCTTCGTGCGACACACAAGGTGTTAGTGATATTTTCTGGTTAGTAGTTGTTAGTTGTTGCACTGCTGGCAGCCACAGTAGTGCTACATGTGTCAGGCCAAGCTGTGTTGGGTTACTGAGGTTAGGGTTCATGGTTGTAATGTTGTTAGTAGTTGTGATGATGTCATGTTAGTGTATTGTTAGGGTGAGTTGTGATGATGGTGTTAGTTAGTTTGTGGTTGGGCGGGTTTGTTAGATCAGCAAATCTCAATGAGATGACAGTATTGAAAAACACACACATTGATGTACATACACACACAGGTGTTAAATGGGTTATACACACACACGCACACTCATACACACACACAGACACATACACATAAATATATAAACATGCAGCCTGTGTTCCTCTCTTTGCATGCAACCACCAGCAAAGAGGACACAGGAGTTATTAAAAAACAACAACAGGATGAGGCTTGATTCAGAGGCACAATGGAGAACATGCAGTGGCAGAGTGGGAGACGAATAAGAATAAAAGAAAAAGAAAAAAGAAAAAAAGAGGGGAATAAGGAACCTCTCTTTCCATTTTATGGACCAGTCAGAGAGGGGAAGGGTTTCTGGGTCACGCCATGCAGGAAGGAGGGAGGGGGGGGGGGGGGCTCGCCATTTGCGTGCAGGTGTGGGATGAGCCAATCAGTACACACCTACATGTCAGTCACAGAGTGATGGGGTGGAAAAAAACGGGGGAGAAAGGGAGGATTTAAAGAAAAAAAGTGGTTGGCAAGGAAGGGGGGACGGGTGTTTTTAAGCGTAAAAGATTACCAACCGCATTTATCCTTTTATTGGTTTAGTTTTGATGTCTATGGTTCAAAAGGAAATAGACACGGGGCAAACCCAAACTAAGAAACAATTAGAATGATATCTACCGAACAATGGAGTTTGTTTACCATAGCGTGTCCAATGCCTGAGTGCTTTGTAGGAGAGGGGGAGAAAGGAAAGCAAAAAACTGTGAACAGAACAACTTTGGGAACAAAAAAAAGGAAAGCTAAAAGGCCTCTGGTGAGGTTAGTAGGTTGGTTGGAGTGGTTTCGCTAGGAGAAGGGCACAGGTTAGGTTAGTAGTATGAATCATTCCATGGATGGTGGTTAGTTTCACTAGCAGGTTAGTAAAGTTAGTAGTCAAGTTAGTAGTACACACAGGCAAACGGTAGAGGCAGGGCACAGGTGGGTTACAAGCACCTGAGTGCTCAGGACCTTCAATGTTCTCTAGTTCACTCTTTCACACTGACACTCGCGCACACACACACACACACACACACACACACACACACACGCGCACATATGCACACACTGACACACACACAATTGAAAAAGCACTCACCTAGAGCTGAAAGCAGTGCTGGTCTGGTGGTTAACCCACTGTAAACTAAGACCAAAACCTCAGGTATTTTCTTCCTACCACAGCATCATTGCAGATGGACAACAGACCACTGACCGTAGCTTCTACATTGATTAGTTTCTTGCTGCAGATTATAGTCTTTTCTGCTGCCCACAGCCCCTGAAACATCTGCAGCAGTTATTGTGGTTCACCAGAGTCAGACACACTCATATGACTTAACAGGCAATTCAAATGAGGGCTGCAACGAAAGATTACTTCTCATCTGGGAATTATTCTTCAAATCGTCTTTCGAATCACAATTTCTCAAACTCTAAGGTAGTCTTAAAATGTTTTGGCAGAGATATTCTGTTTACAATTATATGAACAACAAAAAATCAAATATTTGCATTTAAATTGCAGCAACAAGCAAATGTTTGCTATCTATGCTTGATAAATAGCATGAACAAATTTAATTTGCTGTCAATTAATTTTCCATCACTTGCTAATCATTTCATCACATACATTCCATCCATCCGTTCATCTACTACTTCCCGTTTCTATCTCCCTCACTACAGCCAGTTCTTCAAGCCATGTTATCAGCGCTTTAACTAGTCTTATATCTCCTCCCCGTTCCCCTTTGCATGGGCGTTCACGCTGCTGTCTCCTGCTGTCTGGTTACCTGTCTCAGGTTGCGGGTGACCTTGACATCGTGCCAGGCGTTGTCGTTGAACTTGCCGTTGACGGGCTCCACCAAGGCCTCGAAGGCCCCGGAGCCGAGGTTGATCACAAGTGACACGGCACCGTTCTTCAGTGCCAGGTTGACGTAGTCAGCTGACTTGCCAGTGTGCAGCATCAGGCCATTGCGCTGCAGTGTCTTGAAGGAGAGCGTGATTTCATCGCTGCTGGACTGGATGGGGTTGGGCGACAGGTCGTAGCAGAAATACTCAGAGCCCTTGAAGGTGGCAACATAGTCCTCGCGAGCTGAGACAAAAAAAGGGAGGTGGAAGAGGAAGAAAAAAAGCATTGGGTGATTACACTCGTGCTGTACATGATCATAATGAAAAGCTATTTTCTTCTTATACTGCAAAATATGCTCAAAGATGATAAAATGGTAGGTGTGAACAGATCCAACCAAGTGAAATACAAGCTCAGCTGGGCCTGGTTAAATTTGACGTGGATGTACAGTGAAACACATATTGTTAAGATGCTGCAAATGTTGTTATTGTCAAGCAAAGCCTCACTGATGCCAGCACTTGGAAGAAACACTTCTTTCCATACCTCTAATCGTACCATGAAGTGGTTCGTAAACAAGCTTTGATCACTCATGTGGGTTGGAGATTAAACAGCGTGGATGCGAGAGAGAGACAGTCGTGAGTCTGTAGCATTCCAAACTCGTTATGAAACCTGCCATCCTCTCTTTTGAGAGAACAGCTGTGCTGGCAGTCTGAAGTGATGTGGTCTTGTTTGACAACATGGCTCATTTTGTGATGTTCGTTAAGAAAGCCAGAATGTTTGTGTCTGTGTATGAATGTGCGGTTGCAGAAGAGGTTACAAAGCTTTTGATAAGGATGTGAAAAACTTACAATGAAAATGGGAGAAAAACAGCCTGCGAGCATCATGGCAGCCAAAGCGGGCAAGATTGGCCAATTAGAATTCAGACTAACAGGCAGTCAGCCAATAGCAACTTACCTTGGACACCCTTAGTGACCCTGAAGGACATTAGACCAAGGTTTTGTAATCCATCATCCTTAAGCTCACACTCTTATCTACACTCTCACACCCACTCACACACAAGTACACGGCCGTATGCGTAAGCGAGCCGAAGAACAAATATGCACACCTACACATCTACGTTCCAAAAAAGGATCGTACTATTGTGCCGGCATACACAAGCAGTAGTGACATTATCTGTCTCCTTCACACCCATCCCCCTAAAGCATCACCCGTTCTCCGCATCTGCTCCAGCGTTCTCCTCACCAGCATCCCTGTATCGCTCACACCTCCCTTCTCGCTTCACGCCACCACTCTCCGCACATCTCGTTGGCCTCTTTTTCACGGCTCTTTGGAGCCTCTGGCATAACCACCATCTTGTAGTTCCCAATAATGAGGAGAACAGGGGTGATTTTAACAAATACTAGGTCAAGCTGGCGCAAGACAGACAGTCGGTAAGGAACCACTGAAAAGTGTGCGTGGGGGGGGGGTTGCCATGTAATGAATAGACTGAAGTGTAATAGGTTATTAAGGTAGTAAGAGGCAGAGCAAAGAGTGTTGAAATGGAATTGGCCGCACTTGAGTGAATATAACACAGAGAGAATAATGAGAAGGAAAAACTGAGAATATATCACAATTCAAAGAGCGATTGTGGCAAATTGTTTTTCTTTGCTTCAGCTAGTGTGTGAATGCCAATATATGAGTGAGAAACAACCCGTTGTTTGCCAGCATGTGTGTCAGTTCACCTTAGTGTGTGATTCCTTCCCTCTCAGCATGTTAATTAATACCGTCTGTGCGCGTGAGCCTCGAAAGGAAGAAAACGGAGGCAACCTCACGCTCATGTATGTGAACGTGCACGTATATGCTTTTTATGTGTGCATGAAATGTGTGTGGAGGTCGGTGGGCGCTGGTCTCTGTAAATATTGGTGTATTGCTGTCAGAAAAGCTATTACCAACACAGGGCCTCCAGCTAGTCTTTACTGAGCGGAGCGAGAGCGGAGGGGAGAAGGAGGAGGGAGACGCACAAAAACACACACTCACACACAGAAAGAGCAACCACAAAAACGTCAACACAATGCACACACACACACACGCACACACACCCAGGCAGACATGCAGACAAATGTAGATGAGGTGGTGGGGGGATAAGTTGTTCACAATGAGAACACACGCAGCCGTCCGGCAGCATTCTAGGTGTAATTTACACAAGTGCCATTAGGTTTCAGTGTGGTGCTCCACCATTCTGTTGCTAATTTACAGACATGTCATTAGACCAGACAGGAGCACATAAAGCATCTCTGCATCGATCTGGGAGCTCTGGTCCGCAAACACGCGCTCCTTGTTCTATTACATCACAAAAGCAACAGCTGCATACGCACTCAAATCAGACGTGAAAATGACAAACGCCATGTAAAACAAGCCTGTGTGTCATGTAAGCGCGTAAGCAGAGCAGCGACATACCTAAAGCACGTGCGAACAGAAACAAGCACACACATTCTCAAGTGTGCAGGTGGGAGTGGATCTGTTGTAGCTCAGATTAATGGAGTGAGTCAGTATTAGCTCAGAGTAAACAGTGAGACAGACATTGACATACACACCACATGTCACACTTCATCCTGTGGAGAGCACTGTCGATCAAAGTGCCGGAGCGGGAGAATGAATACAGTGAGCAAGGGATGGAATGTAAATGAGAAGATTTTTTTCTTTTTTTTAATTTCTTTGGCTCGTTTGTTAAGATGTGTTTTGTTTAACTGCTATAATGGTTTCTTGTGGACTGGTTGTGTGCTGCTCTGAAAATGTTTAAACTATGATAACAAAATACAGTTTTTATTTGTTCTTTGGATTTTATCTTGACTACTTGATTAAATAAAGCTAGTAAAGAAAAGAAAAGGGAAAAGATTGATTTTGAAGCTTTATATTCAGATTATATATATATATATATATATATAATTTTTTTTACCAGTAAATGTCTTTATTATTTATTGCTGTCACCTGGTAGTTTCCCTTTTTCTCTTCAATAAAAATCTGCATATACATGTACTGTATATACATTTTTCTTGTATGCTGATTTAGTGGCTCTACAGCTAAAACATTTAGTTTAGATTTAGTCAATCGATAGAAAATCAATACACTACATTAGGAAGTTATTTATTATTTCAAACATTTATCAAGCAATACTGACAAACAGTTGTGGATCTAAAAAAAGGATTTTCTGGCAGCTAAATTGAATATATTAGTCTTAGACAAAACACGTTTGGCATCTGAAAAACTTTAATTCAATGTCTGACAAGTTTTTTACACATTTTAATGTTCACATTTTGTGAATACCTGTTAAAAAATAATCAACAGACTAATGAAAATACTTGTTATTTGTGGCCCTGCAGTATACCACTATACCAAATGTCTTTCTTTTCCTCGGTTTTCCTTTAAAATAGGTATTGATCACATCAAGACTACCCGATTAAAAGAAAAAATAGGGGGAGATAGGAAAGCAGGGAGTTATGAAACAGGACAAACATAAATATGCAAGTGACTGGTAATGGAAAGAAGAAAAAGTAGAACTTTATAGGCTATAGGATGAAAGGGAATAGACGGAAATGTAAAGATGCGGGGTGATTGGCATTAGACCTTGTAGGAAATCATTAAACTACTCCTCTAATGAATAAAGCAGTCTGCAGGGAGGCAGAGGGAGAGGGAGTGAATAACTGATCTGATGTTTTCTGCCACTGGGACCAGCTGCAAATGTACTGCCCCCCAACACTCAAACACACATCACTTGGTTATGGTGTGTGAGCGTGCACGTCTCATATGGCTTTGTCCCTTCTCATGGGTCTTCTCCTCAACATTTCACACACTAATTTGTCATTTCCATGGCAACCCTGTGTTTCAGGGGCTGCAGCAAATATGAATGTATTTGTGCATGTGTGTGTGTGTGTGTGTGTTTCACGGAGAGAGAGACAGGAAAATAGATGGAGAAAGAGGGTGAGAGAGAGAAAGAGTGATTGAGTGAACAGTACATTATCATGGACAGCTGTACTGAATCAAAATGGCGGATGGAGGCTGGGAGCACTTCAGGGGAGCCTACATTATACAGCACCTGATAGAGGGAGCAGGGTGGAATGAAGCAGGGTGGAGAAAAGTAAAAGATACATGGGGGGAATTTGAATGACGAACAAAAAAAAAAAAAAGGGTGTGATGTGGAGACTCATCGGGACGAGTAACACAAAATGGAAGAGAAAAAAGAAAAAGAGACAAGGAAAGGGAGTGGCAGCGAGGGACGAATGGATGGATGGCTGGAGAGAACGAAAGAGAGAAAAATGCTGGTGTATCTAAATCCTAGTGTAGCAAACCTCAATCATGGCAGCCCTGTCATTCTGGAGATAGCACACTGCAATTCCCCTGCACCTCGTTTTTAGCCCACCATGCAGTTCTGCTATCAGCTACCCTCAGACTGTCCACACACACACACACACACACACACACACGGCCTAAACCCAAACATCCTGCATGAAGGCATCCCTACTTAATTACAGACAGGTGGATTAACTATGCAATCATACTGTATACAGATAGATGACCAGTCTGGGAAATGCATGTAAATATATGCTAACATATGCATAGCCTCTATATTAAGTTAAAGTGTGAAAATCCATACAAACAACAAGGCTATGACCGTGGTTTCCATCTCTATTCAGTGATATATAGCATCTGGCTTTGATAGCGGTCGGGCCATCACATCACAGCCAGGGGAGCAATACTGTAGAGGAGGATATTACTGTCAGGACACAAGTGACAGATTGGTTGTCACAGTGTTGATGTCTTATTTCTTTTTCTTGGTTGTTGTTGTTGTTAAATTGCAAGCTTTCATCCTCAGAAAAGACATTTGCAGTAAAATAAATGGCACCGGTTCTGAAAAAATTCTGTCAGTATCACAAAAATACAGCAGAAGTAGAAATGTTTATTTTTGATAACGGAAACCTTATTTATCGAGCTTAAAAAAACTCAAACTGTAAGTTGGTTAACATTTAGTTTTGTAGAAGTCACAATTCACTCTTTTTTTCTTGTTTAACAAATCATTCATCAATTTCTCAAACTTGAAGAATCCTTTATAAAAAAACTGAGAACTTCTTAAATGATGTACATATAATAACAGATATATTTCTGTGGACTGACTAATCTTTATCCATTAATTGAAAAAATGACTGGCACATTACTCTAATAATGAACATTTTATATTGTAAACGTAAATAAACCATGATAAGTAAAAAAAAAGAAAAAACATCTTTGTGAGCAGTTTTTTTCCCTTGATAAACAACAAGAACATAAATACATGATATTATAAATGGTTAATTCCATTGAAATAATTCATTAATAAATTCATGTCCCTTTTTGTTTCTTTTATCTACGTTCATCTTTCCCTTGCGCCCTCTCTGTCTGTTGCTTGAATTTGGCCTTCTCTCTGGTACCCAGGGAAACCAGCTTGTTTCCATGACAATGTCTGCAGGCAGAACAGTGTATTTGTCTTAAGCTGGATAAGATCAGAGTCAGTTTCATTAGACACACACACACACACACACACACACACACACACACACACACACACACACACACACAAACACATGTACTGTACTTCTGTAATGTGCTTTTGTGCATAAAGGCAGACAAGTTGAACAAACCAACACAGATAAATAATAATGCATAGGCCTGAATGGATGTAATTTCAGACACACATACACACACACACACACACACACACCTCACAAGGACTCATAATGAAACAGTCTTACAGCAGGTTGTTAACAAATAACAGGAGTATAAAGACCTATTTTCATAAAGGTAATGTAATGGGCTTTTTAATGAATGCTGTAGCTATTTCAGTGTTTGTGTGTGCGTGTCTGTGTGTGTGTGTTCACTTGTTGTTTGTTCTTGTTTTGGCAAACAGCAGAGAAATGAACTTCAAATGCCAGATGAGGTACTGGAGTGAATCGCCAATTGAGCCGCTACCCTCAGCACCCGCCCACACACAATGGAAACCGCTATAACAGGTAAAAAAAAACAAAAAACAAAAAAACAATTAGAGCACAGACTAGCCTGTTTCTTTCTTTTAAAAGGAAAAAAATGAACATCTGTGAGGATGAGGATTCTGCATCACTGATGAATCCCTTCCTAGCTGACGCGAGTCTGTGTCATGTCCGGGAGCCCAAGGAGAGATGCAGCAGCCCTGCTGACAAACGCTGAAGTCTTATCTCCCTTCCCGTCTCCCTCAGCATCGCCGACCTTTTCTTTCCACCCTTCTTTTCCCACTTTCTGAATGTGTTCCTATCTTTCCTCACCATCACTTTTCTACACTCTTTTAACTTATCCCGGCCACCCCTCCTCCCTCCCTCCTTTATCCACTCACAGCCAGCCTGCGCGCTATCGTTCCCCTTCATCCTCCGTAAATGGGGAGTCTGTTTGATGTCTTTATTTTTTAGGCGATTACTGGGTGCAGCGGTTTTGTGTGTTCCTTATTAGCATTGCAATGAATGTGTGAAAATGTTAATGCATACATTCTCTAACAGGAGGGTAATTGCATAAAATTTGCAGTAAATGTGTACAATTACCACTGGATTGCTTGACTTTTCCCATGGTGAACTCAGTAACTGTTCATCTCCCTGATAATGTGGGGGTAAAGCTCTGTATGTGGTGGTGTGACTTTAATTACAAGAACTACATGGGTGTTAAGCATTAATGAGCATTGTAGTATAGTACTGTAATGTGTGTCAGTAACTTAGAGTAAATGCAGAAATTGCCTTTTTAATGGAGCTAGGATATCAAGGTGATTTAATACGTCTTGCACTAAATACTTGGTTGAGATACATATCTCTATTGTTAGTAAATATAGCGGTGGCCAAACCATGACGATCAGTCCAGCCAATCACTAGACACTTGCCTCTTAACACCAAGCAACTCTCTCCATCACGAGTAGCTCACTTGATGCTTAAGCATCATCAGTGGAGTGGCTAATTGACTGTGTTGGACAAATATTTTCTTTTTTTCTGACATGTACACAGTATTACAACAGTATTACAGTATTTACTTCGAGGCTTAGACAAATTTGCAAATTTTCCAACAGAAACTACAAACATCTGGGGAGCTGACAAATGCTGAATTGCGTCTATGTATTAAATTGGTGATGTGATTTTCCATTTAGGTTTAGTACCAAAAAGTTGTTACAGTTGATTCAGACACACGCATAAGGAAACTTCTTATTAAAATATTTAAAATACAAATGACAAGTTCCCAGTGTCAAATCAATAAACAAAATTGTTGCTGATTAATGGTAATTAATTTATGACGATTGACTAGCATTACTACCTGATGAAAAAACATATGCCTGTGATATAATGGCATATTCTAAATCCATTATTAAAATAACCAAATCTCAGTTGGCCTGTATTTCTTCAAAATTTTACAAAAGGAATCATCTTTGTGTGATTTATTATTAGGACTACTGTATCATTCATGATGAGTAAGAGGTAGGAGACATGCTGTACTTTGCTGGTACTGACTGGTTCCTCTTGTCTTGGCGTCTGCTACCACTCAATCCCACATATGGTGGAGTCAGCACGGAGCACGGGCTGCTGCATGTGTGTGTTTTTGTGAGAAAAGCTCACACATGCATTCGTCCCAGAGAGAACAAGAGAGGAGGAGGGACAAAAATGAAAGAGACAATATAAAGAGAGGAATCCAAAGAGTGTGACACTGAACATGTATGTGTGTGTGTAGCCTGTGCCTGAATGGAGCCTGCATCCATTTGGGTGTTTTTGCCATAAGACAATGTGTTAAAATGAGCTGCTTTGATTGCCGACGCTTTATGAGTCACAAGTGATGACTCACAATCCACCTCCCCTGAACATGCACTCACACAAACATGCAAACACAAACACACACGCACGCAAACACACCTCGTTCCCTCTCCTGCCTTCAGCCACTGACCGTGAAGAATATGTGCAGGCAGCCTTACTCATGCATATTTACACTGAACGCACACTCACTCACCTACTCAGCAGGCCCTATCTAAAGGTTATTGTGTGTGAAAGTGTGTCTGTTTGTCCGCCTGTTCACGTACGTGTGTGTAAAGGTCACTTCAAGAGAGGCTGACCACTTGTCTATGCGGCACACAGATTGTCGGATTGATATCGAGAACACTTGGACATGTTGGCCAACAACCATTATTAACCAGGCAAAAACTAAAAAAACAAAACATAAACAAGCATCGCTGCCAATTATGTCCAAGAGTCAGTCCTCGATCCTATTCATTCACCCAGAAGCCTTCATAGTCTATTCTTGGCCAGACAGAGAAAAAAGAAAGGGCAAAATCTGCTCCTTGGCTTTAAGCACATTTTCCATCCAGATTATTGCTGCTCAATACTTGAAAAATCCTTTCCCCTATTCCTTTGGCTGCTCAATACTTATGAAAATCCAATTTGGCTCCCTCTTTTCTTTTTTGCCTCAACAACTCGTGCATTTTCACCCACTCAAAGTGATTAGTGATCTGTGAGTATCGCTTCCGTTGAGAATGATAGCTGTGTTTTATGGAGGAGGGGAAAGGTCCGGGGCTCCCCATCAGGGCTGATGTCCCTGGGAGAATGACTGGGCTGGGAGGGCAGACAGGAGCACCGCTGTCCCTTTGCAGATACAGGCAGTCGCCCTACATCACAGAAGCGAAGACGACTCACTTTATCTCTCTCGCTTCCTCTCTTTTCCTCTCTGCTCCCTCTATCATTCATTCCTTTTGCTCTTTTCTCACAGGCGCAGTCTCTTTTTCTCAATTTCTCCAGTGCACACACATAAGCAGACACACATGCTATATATCTTTCCAAGACACCCCTCCCCACACCCAATCCGCCCCCTCAAAGAAACTCATTTCAGCCTTGCAGGCTCCTCAAAAAGCCTCTTTACGCTGAGCTAACCTAAGCTAGGCTTCATCTGCACCATTTTACAGCCTTTACATCTCAGTATGCAGAACAACAACACCCTCACACAAACACATTTTTTTCATGTGTACAGTTTCTGAAAGAGACTTCAAAGATTTGAAAAAAGAAAAATGTCAGCAACAGCTCTACCTTCAGCCTATCACAATCCAAACATCCGTAATAAATAGACAAATACACCAAATACATTGTGTAATAATGCTGGAAACTTGTGTTAATACATGTTGGTCCTTGAGTAGGTGATTTAAAATGCTGAGCATAAGCCAGATGAAGCAATTAAAATTTCACTGCCACCTGGATGATTCATGGCAGACATTTTAAGGCAGAACCCCCTGCACTAGGAGCACACTTAGCAATCAAAACATGGTAAAAAAAAATACTACTAGATACATGTCGGAATAGAAATGCCTCACTCTGGATGTTGGACAGAGACATCATTTGCGCTCTCATCAAGATATTTCCATACACCAGCTTGGATGAACAATATCATTAAATAGCACATTTCACTGAATACACGCCGGTCCTGTCACAATGGGAGACAGCCGTCATCATGTCCTCTGTCATCCAATCAAAAAGCACAATGGACGCAGTTCAGCCTGTCACAGTCAGGCCTGTCTTCATGTAGGCCAATCAGTGTATTCATCAGCGTCATGCAGAGCCAACCGATCAGGCAGCACCTACCTTTAGATTTTCAAAGGCATATAGGCCGGCGCTCTTATTCTTTCTCACACACATGCACACACATCTGAGTATGAGCACACTCACGCTCACACACATGCATCAACAGCTTACCTTTTCATAAATTAAATGGCAATTAGAAGCCGTGCAGCTCTAAAAGACTGCATTATCATAAATACTAAAACCTATCAAACATTAGACTTCAAAACCATCCAAACCAGCCCATTAGACATACTACATGACAAAATCAGTACCTTTGAGCTTTCCTAAATTCACAGAGGGGACGTCCCACACATTCAGAAAGAGAGCAGGAAAGAAAAAGAAGAAAGGAAAAAAAAGAAACGGGAGGAAAGAGGAGAGAATTTTGTTCATGAGTGAACAATTTTTTAGAAAGGCAGACCAGTGTCACTTGATTTTGGGCTGTGTTAAAAAAAAAACACTGGAAAACTTGGGGGTTGAGGTGTAACAGAATTGCTTTCATATACTGCAGGAACATCTGTCACATGCGCTCGCCAATGTATGAGCAGGAGCAGAATGTGCAGCATGCTGGAAGCCGATGAAAAGTCACAAATGAATGTGGATGAGTGTTCCTGTGAAAACTGCCACAGTCCAATGACTGATGTAAATGCACACATGCACACATATGTAATCACCTTGCACACACACACACACACACACACACACACACTCACTGCTCCCATCCTCTTGATCACACGCTTACACAGATGAAAGAAAATGAAATGAGGTGGAAGATTAAAGACCAAATCAAACCATCCATGGAGTCAGTCAGTCAGTCGGCCCTTAGCTCCATTTCCATGACCTGGAGGCCTGCCAAATTTAACCCAGCCAAGCGCCGTCAAGCTGCATCCACCTACACCCTCCTGTTAATTCCTCCCACATCAGCAGCCATGATCAGATACTGTATATCCCAGCAGAAGTTGCTCTTAGTCTCATCATTAAAAAAAAAAATCTTTAAAGCCATATTTACTATTAAATTGTTCCACTGCAAATTCCTAAATAATTTATTTCAGTTTGAATAAAAATTTGCATAAATTCAAATTTTGATGAGACCAAATGGGACTATGTAAAATGGCGAATCAACTGACCTTAGTTCTGTGCCTAGAGACAACTCTCTTGCGCCAGGTGGTGATGAAGTGGGGGAGGGATAGAGGGAGTTGTGAGTGTGGGGTGAAGAGGTGGGGGATGATGGTATAGCAGAGGACAACAGGAAGTGAGGTAAGAGGAGGCCATACCTTGGTCGCCAATCATCAGGTGTGCCAGACCTTTAAGGAAGACAAGAGCAAAGTCAGCACAGCAAAGGATCATGGGGTGTGAAGTGTATGTTTGCATAGATATATATGTGTATATGTGATATAGGAGTGTGACAGTGACATGAAAGCTAAAGTTGTTTTTGTGTGTTTTTGCCTGTGTTTTCTAAATTATTCCAAATGTCTAAAAAATATTGCTTTGTGGACACTTACTCATCCTAGGCAGCGATCCTACGCACAAACAGGTAGGCACACAGTCGCTTGCACACAGCCAAGAATGTATGAAGTACAGTATAGGTTTATGTCTATGTCAATGTAACCTTGAGGCAAGACCTACTTCAGATGATTGCACACGGCATATAGTACTTACCAGATGTCAGCAACCAACCCCCATATACCCACACAGACCAACATACACCTACGCTGGATACCTTGTACTGTTTTTCCATAATAGAGGTTGTAATGAGAGAATAAAAAAAGGAATGTATAGAGTGTTACAAGAAATAAAAAATAGCTACAGGAGGGTGGAATGGAAGGGGGAAAGATGATAAACAAATGATAAATATAAATCAAAGAACATGGAAAAGAGTAAATCAGATAAAGAATCAAAGAAAGAAATGTTTGAGTGAAGAGCAGGAAAAAAAATACAGGCAGACGGAATTAAAAGAGAGAAGGGTAGATAGCTAGATGGTTGGATAGACTGACAGATTAATAGACAGCGATAGAGAATTCCAACCTACCTGGAGTGTAGCTGTGCTCTGGGATGGTGTCGCGGCCGGGCGAGGAAAGAGAGAGACAGACATTCATTAACATGCATGCTCAGCCCTCGGGTTACCATGGCTACTTACTGTACATGCACACCCGTCCAGGGTTACCTTGGTAACATACATGCAAAGTCCACGCAAACTTCACAATGGGTACCATGCTGCACTGGTAGCAAAAACTGAGGTTTGTTTAGTATTCTATATTTACAGTATACTATGCAAACAGCTGCATAATATAAAATTGCACAATCTCTCTTTATGACTTAACAGGTGTACAACTAAACATACACACAGTAAGCGCACACCCACATACCAACCTGCAATTGTAGAGACAGAGGGTGGGGGAGGGGGGTTGTGGGCAAAAATATACATTCCTACCTGTATATTTGGATTCAGGAGTCGTTTCCCCAAGAACTTACCTTACAGCCGCTTTCTCTCCCATGAGCACCCGACAGATAGCATGCAACACACGCACGCACACGCGCACACACACACGCACACACAATCACTCCCTCTCACACACACACTAACATTGACTATGGCAGTAATAGTGATGTGAAATAGCGGGAAAAACATGTAGGGATGGATTAGCAGTGCAGGAAGACGAGGGGCATGCATGCATGGTTCAATACTGGGGCAATGTGTGTGTTTGTGTGCATGTGAGTTTCTTGCTAGGTGTGTGTGTGTGTGTGTGTGTGTGTATTTTCTGAGCTGTGTGCTCATCTGAGTGTTTCCTTGCCTTTGCCCTTGTGCTCTTAACGTGGCAGAAACAGGTGGAGCCATTAGCATGCTAACAGCAATTTGCCCTCAAGGACAATGCAAGCCAGGCCAGGCCTAACAAGCCAGGTTCACTCTGTCTTCACTGGAGGGCAGAATAGCTTAGACAGTAATTACTTCTATGCATAGTCCTACACAAACTCTCTTTACTTACTACAGCTATATTGTGAATATCTATAAAGTGTGATTTCACCTGACCTATTGGGAACGACACTCATAAATGAAAGACATCATACAGTCGGTTTCTGGGAAGAACAAAATTCATATAGTACATAAAAGTATCATGTTTCTAAGCTTGTCACAAATATGTGAAATATAAATGTGAATAAAAGTGGATCATTAGGGAGCCTTGAAGATATCATGTAATTGTAAATATATAAGGCAACTAGCACTGCCACAGCTGAATTGCTTATTTCTGGCTTCAAACACAATCCATTTTTTCCTCTAGCAGAACATATTCATTCTGTATTAAAGATTCATAACAGAATTTTTTTCGGGTCAGATTTTCAGAGGGCTATAATTTGATCTCAAAGCTTTATTGTTCAGTTTCAGTATGGTTGGTGGATTCAACCTAACATTATATTTTGAAAGTAGCATATAAGAGTTAAACCTTTATATCAACTCTTATGACAACTACATAGCCTGGGCTCATATACCTGCAAAAAGATTTCCGAAGAGACAGCTAGAATTTCATCACATACAGTCAATATTATACAAATCTATATACTAATCTAATATACTGTTAACAATCTAATATCAATATTTTGTTTTAATTAAAGGGGTATATTCATTCTAAGCATTCTATCCCTACTAGATTTTAGATTTTCCTCTCTACAATGCACCTGAAAGGTGATATCTGACATACTACATATTGGTTTGAGGTAATCATTAGTCGTGCTACTGATGCATGGATATATGCTCAACCTATGCATCCTGTGATCAGTCATACCAAAATGAGCCAATATTTTGTGAAACCAAAATGAACAACAGCAGCTGGAGCCAGTTAAATTTTTTTTAATTAAAACAAGAATACAGCTCTACAAAAACACCTTTGTAACTCTCATACTACTTTCAGACATGTTTTATGATTCACAGGGGTCTGAAAGAAACTAAGCAGCAGAAGTGCTGTGCTTTATTTTAAGCTTGAAATAGTTTCTGTTACCCAGCCTCATTTGTTGCTGTTTAAGAAGTTCTGTCCTTTGAATATGTTTCATCAGCTAATGTCAGTGATTCTTTATAATGTTACTACCAATTAGTAAGCAAATAAACAGGTCATTAAGCTACCATCATCTCATCATTATCCTCTAAACATTGCAGCAATACTACTACTCTACCATAACACTGAATTCGGAATCTAAGAAAGAGAAACTATTGATCAGAAACAACAATATTTCAAAAAGGGAACAATAATTATATTATTCTGGAAATTCAATATGATTTTTCTAAGAGAAAATGCACTACAACCAAATACTGCTCATAATAACAAGTATATCCAACCTAGCAGACTGCCTAAAAGGAACTATTTTACAAGACTACTATCACTAACATTAGCCACTACTGCCAAGAAAAAAAAATAAATGTAGCACTTGTTCTTGTTCTCAACGGCAACACTTGGCATCACTTACAACTGAAATGTGAGTCCATCTCTAGGAAAATAAAACAGCCCTGTGAAAGGTATAACTAGCCTCTTGTTGAGCCAGAAAAGTAGCAGTCCAAAGCAGGTATTATATCAAGTGTGAGCATTTATGTACAATGTCTATGGAGCTACTACTGTGACTAATGAAGGCGGTGGAGTTTACACCCTGTGTGCAGGGTGCACTAGTGCAGGTATGTACTGTATGTGTGTCATTGCTGTCAGTGTATCTCCCACTTTGCCCAGCAATAACACAACAGAATGGAAAAAACTGGGTTGAATCACATGTAATTGTGCAGCAATGAGCTTCTGTAGAAGCACTGAGACAAATTCCATGCTGCACTACGTGGGAATTAAGAATTATTTTTAATATATGAGTCATTTATTTTGATTAGTTAAATAATTATTAAAAAGGTTGCAGATTAGTCTTCTGGCGTTCGACTAATGATTGACTGCTAAGTAACTGTGTGTTGCATCTCCAGAAAAATATCATAATAATTTTGAGATCACAAGGTGATGTTTTCCAGTACTTTTTTTCCAAAAACCTCAAAATATTATAAAAATATGTAATATATTTATAATATTAAACAGAGAGGGGCGGCAAATATGAGCTGTAAAAAAGGAGAATGTTTGACATTTGTGTATTACAACTATTTATGATTAAGTATGTTTTGCTATTGATGATGTTTCTGTAATTCAAATACTGATATCAATATATCATAGTGAGTGCAGTAATTATTCATCAATTAATAAATTGACTTAGACAACAAATTGTCAACTATTTTAATAATGGATTAATAGTTTTAGTCACTTTTCAAGCAAAAATTCCAAAGGTTGTTGGTTTTCAGCTTTTAAGTGTTACAGTATATATGACAGTACAACAAATATCTTTGGGTTTTGAACTGTGAGTCAGTCAAACCAGAAAATGTTAATGCGTCTGCTTAAGATGTAGGAAATTATAATGCTTTTTTCATTCTTTTTTTATTATTATCATTATTAAACAATTTATCATTTAACCAAGAAAATAGTCTGCAGATTATTCAATACTGAAAATAATCTTATAATCTTTGGTTGCAATCCTACCAATGAGCATCTTGCAACTACCACCTGCCTGTAGAATTAAAACCAGTCTTCAAGACAGTAATTATTTCCTTGAGGCTGCCCATCATACTGTACATGAGAACATAAGTACACACTCACCACCACAAACATATAAATATAGAAGATTCGTGTGACAGCCATGACGCCTGAAGTCATTAGCGGACAGGATTATGAGACTACAGGAGGGGAAAGGCTGGAGCAAAAGATTGGAAGCCAGAAAGAGCGAGGATGGAGAAACCGCCTAGCATGAGGTCTCTCAATTAGTTCTGTCTCCATGGTAACCTAGGCCAATGCTAGGGAGTGATATGGTGGGTGGCTAAAGGGATGTGTGATGCTGACAGTGGTGCTGGGTGGGGTGTGAGGTCAGGCCGGTGACAAACGATGGCCACGCAGCAAGGCCACTCTGCCGCTTTTGGCAGATGCATTTGCGTCAATAAAAAAAATCAATCGCTAAGTCAACGCTGAAAGGCATCTTTGGCGTTGGAATGAAAAAAAAAATACATACAGTAGTTAAAAGAGCTATTGATTAAGAATGCAGATTTGCACTGTGAATGAACTGAAGCAAATCTGACGACACACACAACTAAGCAGGGGAAATGAAAGCATTTTCAGCACTGGCCATAACAAGGTAGCTGAGTTCATTAAGCAGCTGTTTGGTTTTTGTAATGGCCATCATTACTGTGCCCTGTATATTGGCACGAATACAAGTATTGACCAAAGGCTTATTTGACAGTATTAAGGGAAGGTGTTTTGTCGAGTTGAGATATTAAATCATTTGTGAAACAGCATTTTCCTTTTGGCGCTTCCAATAATGAACATTGTGTTATTTTTATATCAGACTGTTTATTGTCAAAATTCTCCATATTTTTAAGTACTATTTACAGAACAGATTTTTATTTTCTATAATGCATAAAACAAAACCACATACTTTCCACATTCACACATGCCCAAACAGAGCATCTGTGAGCTGGCGTACTGTACACACTTCATTTCAACTCTCTATGTATGGTACCTGTGAAGGCCATCTGGAATCAATGGAAATCTATTAACAACCAGGTGCCAGGCACATAACAACCTCTGATTTTCAGCCTAGTACCAATTTAAGTCTCTCAACACGAGACAACAAACACATCCATAATGGATCTATACTGTTATTGTTTTTGCCAAACACACCGACTGAGGCCATCAAGGCTTTAACGCAGTCAGCCAGGTACGTTTTTTTTTGTGAGTTTCTGTAATTTCTCTCAAAATCTGCCTCCAGCACCATTTGAATGTAGCTCAGAACAGCTGTTCTAGCTCCAGCTTCACTAAACTGACTGCACCTTTTTGGGAAGGGGGGTTTAGCTCTGACTTATATTAAATTGTGAGTCATTGGCAGACATAAGAAATCAATATCAACCATAATCAGTATGCATGTCTTGCACTGTTTGTGAAGGCCGCAGGTCCATACACACCTACTGAACACAGCAGTAAAGGTGTGAATTAAAAATACATGTCTACACTGATGGAATTTGTGGAAAAGTATCCAGAAAAGTAAGTGAATGAGTGCATCTGAGTGTGTTTATTGAAGTGTGTGCATGTAAGGGATGAGATGCATATGATGGGTCAGCATGGTTCTGGGCCTTACCTTCGCTGCAGTCGTTGCCTTGGTAACCCGTGTCGGAGCAGTCGCAGACGGCCTGGTCGTTGACCACGCTGCACACCCCTCCGTTTTGGCACTGTTGGTCTGGTCCACATCCAGCTGTGACGGTGACACCCTCTGAGCTGTCCAGGGTCACCAGCGAGCCATTGATGCTCACCGCCGTTATCCAGCCGCGGAAGGCGGGGTGTTCCCGCACCGAAGGGGAGGTGAGGCGTAAGGGCGAGGAGTGGAGATCTGGCGTCACCCCGCCCATAAAGGTGTGGCTAAATACTGTCATGTCTCTTCTCTTGCTCTTCACTTCCGCCCAACCCTCCAGTCGCCCGTCCACCTCCAGCGAGGTGTTCCGCCAGTCCCGCTTGACACGCACCGCATGCCAGTGGCCATCACTCACCGCCACGCCTGACTGCAGCTCTGCCGGCTCAGCACAGAAGATGGAGAAGCGCAGGCGGAGGTGGCCGTGGAGGAGCAGCAGCTCCAGGAAGTCGCAGAAGCCCTCGTCGTCCAGGTAGAGCAGCAAGCCCTCCTGGCTGTGAGTCCGCATGCTGAAGCTCAGCACGCTCTCGCAGCAGGCATTCCACACTGGAAACCGCCCCCACTGGCTGGACACGCCTCCAAACTCCAGGACCTCCCCCTGGGCATGGCCCCCCACGCTGCACAGGCACAGCCCCAGGAAGAGCAGGGGGGCCGCCGCCCAAACACACACCGCCATCACACTCATACACACACTCGCGCTCACACTCACACACACACACGGGAGGAGATAGAGGCTAGAGCAGGGGTGTTCCTGCTAGCCTACAGCTCATTGTGACAACTGCAGGGCACTTCGAAGAACACTTTCTAGGTGTCTCAGGTGCCCCCTGCTTTCTTAGTTGTGCTCTTTAGAAGCGGATACAGCTCCGGTGAGGGAGGGGGGTGAAAACAGAAGCTCCCTCCGTCCTTTCAACACACTTGGGGCATCTTCTTTTGCCTTGGCCTGGTATTTGTGTCTTCTCTAAGACGTTCCGTCTTTTCCATTCAGTCTTTCATTCTTCAGTTCTGACATATGAGATTGCAGGTGTGTGTGACTGTGTGCACATCTGTATGAGCATTAGATACGTGACAAATAGGATGAGAACTCCATCTTTGTGGCCTAGATAGGGCCTTATCCCCCATGCAGGCAACTCCCCACGGAGTGTGTGTGATTGGTGTGTGTGTACGGCTCACACACTGGTAATGGAGAGAAATGACAGCGTCATAGCAGAATTTTCTCCCCCTCCTCCCGTGCCTTAGTAGGGCAAGACTGTGAAGTGTGTGTGTGGGCAACTATGTGTGTGTGTGTGTGTATGTGAGTGCAGAAGTGAGGTATGTGTCTCTCACTGCCGCGTCATCACTCTCTCCAGCGACCTACAGAGAACAGAAACGGCACAATCAACCAGGGTCATACACACACACACACACACACATCTAACACACATAAACATGCACGTACTAACTCTCAGTACTCCGACACACACACACACACACATACACACCCACACACATACACAGCGTACACAAGCCAACCTGGTATTATTCTCAAATTACTCTCTCTCTCTCCCGCATTTTGCATTTGCACACACACACACACACACACACACCCTATCACATTACACATATTAAAAGGCCTAAATTAAGACTATTCCCATTCTGAACATACACATTGAAACAACCAAGCTTTAAAGTATACACTGCTACACATACACAAAAAGCAGCACCTCAGCAGCTCCCATTGTACCGCAGGAGATTTTTTTTTATAAAGTACCATACCTGCCATCACCTTTATGGTCAGAAAAAACCTTAATTTTTGAATATTTATTTTTTTTACTTTAAAACTCAATAGTAACCTATTCTGAATAAAAACACCTCCACCGGTGGGTTTCGTCTTTGTTTTGTGTCATTTTCTCCGTAAAGGGAATCGATAAGGGCCACCTCCCGCCACCGTGCGGCTCTGTGAGCTCCATCACAAAGAGCGGGAGCAGCAGCGGCGGCACCGGGCGCTGCGGCGGATGACTCAAACCGACTCGTTGCTTTTTTTTTTTTTTTTTATCGAATTAACGGCTTCCGAGCTGTTTTTTTAATTTTCTTTAACACGTGAACACACAACACAGCGGGTGGGAGAGAGAAGGAAAAACCGACACGCACGATGCGCCGCACGCTCATAGTTTCCCTCTCTCAGCGCCTCGAAGCCTTTTGAAAAAGGCGACATCACAGTTATTGATAGACGGGGGTGAATGAATGCGGTTGAAATATCGATTCTCGATTTGCGGCCATATCTCCTCTCCATTTTTCCCCCTTCCTCCCGCGCGCCCGCTACAACGGGGTTCACTCATCACCTGCACCCTAGCACTTAACTACACCTTAGCTAACACGGTAATTAGTACTTGTTTCCCCACACTCTTACCGTATCAATTTGACACCACAGTAACAGTAGACTGAATAAACACAATTTAAAAAAAACAAATTCAACGGTGTTTTTCTCCTAATTACACAAACACCGACAACACATACATTTATAGCCTATATTTATACGCTAGAAAAAAACAAAAAAAACAACCGACCTACCTCACGCGCATCCCTGTGGCTCCGTGGCAACTGCCGCGCGCGCGCGACTCATCGATTTCACGTCAAAGGAGAATTTTGCAAACAAAAAAAAAAAAAAAGCCGAGAGAAGGAGGAGAGAGCGGGCAGCACCTGGCGGAAGATACAACCGGGACTACCGGACAGGGATAAAATTATCACGGGCTCGCCTCCGATAGACAGGGCGCTATTGCTCTCCCCTCCTGTGGGTTCTCTCTCTCTCTCTTTTTCCTCTCTCTTTTTCTCTCTCTCTCTCTCTCGAGGAGGAAAAGGTGCAGTCTGATGCTCTCCGCGAGACTCGGCAGAGGGAGAGTCACGTGGTTGTCGGAGAGAGAGAGAGCGAGAGAGCAGAAGTGCGCGCGCGCGTGTGTGCGTGTGTGTATGTGTGTGTGATGGAGAGGAGGATGGGCGGGGCCGCGCGTTGCTGCAGCACCTTGGACAGCGCGCACACTCGCCGCCCCGCACGAAACAGAAAACGCAATTACCGGGAGGCAGAAAATACGGCGAGAACTCGGGGTAGATCCGAATGATTAAATCCGTGAGTGACAGTGACTGTGGCCTTTACCGCTCTCGCGCTACAGGAAGGAGTGTAGGAAGAGAGCGATTCAGTGAACTGTGGGAGGAAGAACGGAGTGAAAAAGAAACGGCGACAGGGCCGTCTCAATTTACATATCTCTCTGCCTCTATTTCTCTTCCCACACACACACACACACACACACACACACACACACACACACACGCACACGCACGCTGAACGGTTACGATCACGTAGACTACACAGAACACACCGATCGAAATGCATGCATCGAAATGCATGCATACATACATACATACATACATACATACATACATACAAAAGTAGCTAATATGAACACCTCTGTCCTCATTTAACACTTTTCATGGTTTCATTTTTTCCGGGCACCAGATTAAAGGATATCTTCACTATGTTTCAATTGTCAGGAGCGCAAATGAACACTGACACGTGTTTTTTCCTCGCTGTCATCATACCTGCTATTCACACTGACCATTAAGGAATCCCTTTATGATGCAATTTCAACGTAAGTCCTGAGAGACAAAAATCCACAGTCCCCGTTCTGGGCCAAAATGTATTTAAAATCCTATCTGAAACTAATAGGAAGAATCAGCTGTCCAAATTAATCAGAGTCAATACCTTGAAGCCACCGTCTTTCTAGTGTGTTTGCTCTTTTTGTTGCAATAACCCATTTAATTGACTAACTCAGATGGCTAAAGCCTTGTCTTATCCTATCAGATCATCTTCGGATCCCATCATTCATATTGAAGGTGCATTCTAATGTTCATTATGCACCGCAGACATTATTATAATGAACAAAAGCTGCTGAAATTTTTATTTAGGTTCCTTACAGTTCTTTCAGAGCAGATTTAAAAAAAAGCTGTGAACCTAGCTATACATGACAAAATTCCCCTATGCACAAAGCCATGTCCATGAAGACATGTTTTTTTCAATTTGTTTTGAACAAACAGATCCTCCGTTCAACCAACACTTGTGAGATGAATTTGACTCATTTATCATCCAACATCACCGGTGAATTCCTAATGTTCTTGCAGCTGAATGGGAATGAATCCCAGCAGCCAGGTAACTATAGGGTGTCCAAGATCCTTTTGAAGATTTGTGATTTGTGTGTGTGTGTGTGTGTGTGTGCATATTGGGATATACAGGTCCTTTGATTCCATTTCTGTGAAGTATTTTAGGACTCAGTATTTCATACATCATGTAGTATATTTACATTCATGACACATTTCTACATGTACACATTTCTCAAAGATACTCTGCACACAAACTCATGCACGATCTACAGCATGCATGCACACACACACACACACACACACACACATATGCACACATGCACAAAAGCACACACGGCTGTTCTCCAGCTGTGCTGAGCCCAGCTCAGGAGTGCTCTCCCTGGGCTCTTTGGGCCAGCTGCTGCCGTGTCTCCTCCTCTCTCGATGTCTGTCTGTGACTGGCCAGCACAGCTGCTTTACTCCTTTTACTCTGCTTTACTGCCTACCTTCAACGAGAGCTGTCAGTCGCTGAATGATGTGGAGTAGAAGAGCAGGAAAAATTTGCAACCCTGAAGAAAGAACAACCCTGACCCGATCGGAGATGTCGATTCGAGATGCACTCGGCAGGAACGATAAATGGAACAGTATTTTATCACTTGAGCAGCCATCAACTGAACAAACATACATATTATTCCGGTCTTTGTATAGGAGTTGTCATCTTTATCTGTGTCTGTTTGCAGGGGATTGTCTGTGTCGGCTGTTGGGTGCTATGAGATAACGGCTTATGCACATATTTACTCCAGCAAGGCAGGGAACTAGTAGAGAGGCAACTTGGCAGCTCAATGGTTGAGCTACAGTATATCTGCATGACCACACAGCTGGAACAGGAAACAGATATTCAACAGATATTAAAGCAAATGGGGTTGACCACTGAGAGCAGCACCGGGATGAAGAGGGGAGGGGGGGGGGTCCATGCGTGCAGTTCTGCACACGGTTTTGTGTGTGATTTTATGTGTGACAGCAGCGTTGGAAAGAGAGAGGGAGACAGAGATAGGGAGGAGGTGGAGGAGTTACTATGGAAACTATCTCAGCATCAGCACATGGTTTCCCATTGGACTGACCACCACCACCACTCCTACAAACCATGCTTTACTTTCCCTTCCCCCCTTTACCCCCCCCCCCCCCTCTCTCTATTCCCCCATATCCAGGCCCAGTTGACCTTTTGGACCAAATGGCATTATCAAATAATAACGTGCATCCAGCTCTTTCCAACGCTTTGAAAAACACACAGAGATTTCCGGTAGAAACACGTTTTCAACATAAAGGAAGAATGTGCATAAAGAGAATGTAAAATTTACATACAGATATTGTCATCTGCTCTGAAAAAATTAGCGATGTGGTATTAAGGTTTATTCAATTACTTATCGTTAATATAATGTGATATTCTAAACTTGAACATATTGCAAAAGTTTGAATCTTACCAAGTAAATATTGACTACTTTTTAACAATAAATGTTTTCCACTCTTTAAATAAGTAAAGCATCTGCCAGCGCAGGTAGATTGTCTCAAAGATTTTGTCAGTATCTTGAAAGAAGAAAGTGCCTAAATTGCTGCACTACAATCAAAAAAATACACTTGATGAGAAAATTTCATGACTTAACGATGGGGGAAATGTGACTTGAAGATGAACATAACCATGATATTTCTGATTTTAAGATATGGGAAAGTGATTGCCAAATTACAGGAAAACTCATTGACGGATCTCCTTAGTGGCCTTTGTTGGAGTAATGTAATTATCTGCAATCATTCCCAAAGACTGTGTAGTGAACTTCACGTAATTCTTGTTATTCAAATGGATTTCGGAATAAACTTCTTTGTAGCCAATTAAGATAAAATGAGCAAGATGGTCAGGCATAACGGAGACTCGATTCAGCCGGCTTGCAGAGCAGGTTATCTGTTTCTACAAGAGCCATCAAGGCATGATGTGATGCATCATCAGTCTGTAAGAGGCACAGGAAAATGCATTACCATGAGCATTTTAAATTGCTGCAACTCTATCAGCCAACATTAACTGTGACAGATATGGGCAGCTTCTGATTGCATTAGACTTTATTGAATGATGAGGCGGAGGAGCTCCGTTCGCTTACATTCCTCCAACCATGTTTGCTCTTTCTCTGTGTCTTCTCACTTCCTGTCTCCCTTCCTCTCTCTGACAGGCTGACAGCAGGCACTGACCCCTGACTCTTTGCCTACTCAGCAGAGAGAAGGTCACTGTATATGTGTGTCTGGGTGTGTATAGATATTTTTTTTATATGTGGGTGTGTGTGTGTGCAGGAGTGTTTGTGCACAGGGTAATATGTGTCTGAACTGCCAGCGGAGAGAATATACAGCCAAAAATAAAAACTCATCTGTCAGCATCCAGTATGTGTGTGTGTGTGTGAGTGTGAGTATGTGTTTGTGTGCTCATATTTTTGTGCTTGCATTTATGTCAGTTTGTGCTACAGTGTTTGGAACTTGAAACGGCGAGGTTTACCTAGTTTGTGCTGTGAATGGTGACAAACGATGCAGAGGGGGATGAGAAAGGGAGGGGCCCAAGTGTCACATATAGAGGAATGTCAGGTTTTTAAAGGTGAGAGGATACGAACAGTAGGAATTTACTGTATGTGTGTGCGTGTGTGTGGGAGACGTCAAGTGTTATTTTAAACACAGTATTTACAAAGTGTGGTGAGAGCATATGATTAGAAGGATATTATGAGTCAGACGGCCCTGCTGTCATTCCTATGGAGAGGGTGTTCTTTGTGTAGGTACAAATGTGTGTATGTCTGCATGTGCATAAGTGAGTTAGTGTGTGTATGTGAGTGTGTTTGACAGGCAACCACCCTTTTCTAAATGAGATTAAATGGGAGGTTTGTCTCTAATCGTGTTGTAATGAGTTTCTGTGTAGCTCATACATTTACTAATTCCACTTGCCAATAGTGCAAACAGCCACGTGCGCATGTGTGTATATGTGTGTGTGCGTGTATTTGTGTGTCTCCGGGCGTGAGGTAGGAGAGGTCACCTCCCTGCAATCTTACTCTCATTTATAACAATAGCCCTGACCTGTCCTCATCAAAGGATTGCAATTTCTAAACACAAATAGCATTAACTCACGTGCCCAAACATGCACACATGTGCAACCACGCATGTGCACGGGAACAGACACACACGTAGATGCGCACGCACACAAGCAAACGCACAGTCCATCTGTGTATGGATCTGTGTGTCATTAAGACTCTCAACAGGCATTAGCATTGATCATCTGACCAGCAGATGGAGAGTGACCGACAAGGACCAAACAAAGCCTGGCTGATTGTATATGGGTGGGTGTACGCGTGAAGAGACTGAATGAGAGGAGAGAAGGTGTGTGCATGTGTGTGTGTGTGTGTGTGTGTGTGTGTGTGTGTGTGTGTGTGTGCCCTTGCTTACAGGTGTGGCCAAATGGAAAAGAAACTCAAAATCCATAGGTCACTGTTGTCCTTGCACCACTGATTTACTTTTGTGTGCTCGTGTACATTTGCTGATCTTCGCGTGAGTCTGTGCACATCAGAATGACCATAAATCTTGACCTATGTGCTGCCGCGGGTTGTCATGGTAATGCAGCCACTCGCAGCCCACAGCCCTCGATGCCCTACAGCGCGAGGTCAGGGGTCAGCAGTTTTGTGCAGTGGAACGGACTTTCTGAGCGGATAATGAAAAGAGAAGCCGGTAACAAGGAACATATCGTCGCCTATTACCTTTCAACTTTGAACTTTTACCTTGTAGCCTCCAAAATGTCATACTGTAATAGCTAGCGCAGCACACAAGGAGAACACTCCAGGGCCCTACTGCCTGAAGACATGTGTACCTGGCAGAGCAAATAAAGTGGATACACCAGTTCACATGCATACAAATCAAGAACACACCACAATGAGATCTGATATGGCCAAAAGTATGCAGGCACCCAAACATGTGTGATAGACATTTTGACGTGTCGGAGTGGGTGTAAATGACAAATTCAGTTTCATGGTTCTACTATTGAGTGTGTTGGCACACTGTCACGCTGTCAGGACTTACTGGAACATTTATTAGTAATACCTGTGATTTTCCTGCCTATGGCAACTCAAATATGTCTACCACAAAATAAAAGCCTGCTGTTGAACATATCATTCCAAAACCATGGGCACCGATGTGCACCTGTAAAACTCTACCCTTTTCGCTGTGAGATCTTGCCTGCTAATAAACTTGTGGTTAGGATTTGCTTGTTGGATGCGGTTGAGGTCGTAGAACACCATTTATTTATGGTCCTCGATTTGTGCATGAGCGCATTGTTATGTGGAAAGAGAAAAGGGCCTCCTCCTACCCAAGCATGCCATTCTCTAAAATACTGCTGTATGCTGTAGTATTAAAGAATTCCCCCAAGGAAAAAAGGCTCAGACAGAAAGTACAAACAATATTGATTATTTATATGATCACACACAGGAATTGCTCCGCTTGTGTGTCTGTATCTGAGGGTGCATGTATAATTATGTGCACAGGCCATAGCGGAGAGGGGCAGCATGAATTAGGAAGTGCGAGCAGGGAGAGAATAGTTACTATGACTACAGGGGGAAAATGTTCCAGGTGACAGTGAGATCGTTGAGATGCTAATTGTCCATTTTCAATCCTCCATAAAGTTTAACAGCCACTCTGCCTCCACATGTTATTCTAACTCAGTCACAGAGTATACCTCTGGGATGTACAGCTATTCCTCAGTCTCTTCCCTCCCTCCCTCTCTTTCCTTTATAATGACACCCCAGCCTCCCTTCACACCCCTTCATTTCCTCCCCCTTCCTCCTGCCATCACTGGCACGGAGAGGGAGACTATATAAATATCATGGACGAGTTGAAGCATATGTGTGCATCTCTCAAGGGGCCAACCAACACCTGATCATCAGATGTTCTTTCAATCCATGCCTCTTACACTCCGCTTCCATCCGCCTCGTCCTCACTCTCCTTTCTTTACGCCCGCATCCCCCCCTCTCATCGTTTCCTCCTGTCCAAATTCATCTCCCTCCAAGTTCCCTCTCCATTTTTTTCAGCCCTCCTCCCGCTCGCTCCCTGCTGTTTATCTCTCCCGCCGCTCGCCTCCCAATGCAGCGCGTTTAACCACTTTGTTCCCCTTTAAGATAAAGATAATTAAATCAGCAGCTAAATGAGAGAGAGTACGCTGCTGGCGTCACCGTGGTAGCACTTTGATGTTCTATTTCAGCGCGATAGTATCAACATCATCTCATCAGTCCCAAACTACTGTTGCACAGCCTCACACACACAATCACACACATATGCAGGGATTCATGCATTCACGTTCACACCCCACATTCCTCCTACTTCCACACACCTCCTCACCCTTCTCTTACACTACACACAAAGACAGATTAAACGCGCTAAGCTCTACTGTCTTAGCGCTTATTTCCTGTCATCCAACCACAGCATTCTTTACTGTTGATCTCACCCACTTCTCTTCCCTCTTTCCTTCTCTCTCCAGACTCTCCATCTCTCTCTTTTTTAATCTTATGCTGCCCCCCCCCCCCCCCCTCTCTCTCTCTCCGCCTCCTTCCTCCTCATCAGCAGGTTGCTAGGCAACTGGGCTCCATTGATCTAGAGGAGCACGATGACAAGCTTCCATAACTGTCATGAAAACACACACAGACGCACACGCTCACACACACATAGTTACTGGAGATGTCTAGTAGCACCTTTAGCAGGAAGGTGTCCTCACCTTTCTGACAAGTAAAGAAAACGGGAGGAGAGAAGGAGGGACGGGGTGATGAAAAGGAGAGAAAAGCAGGAGAGGAGGAGGAGGAGAGAACGGCTTCATATGTTCCATTCTCATTCCCTATTTGGCTTTCACATGTAACCCTTGCCATCCCTGGAAAACAATTACCTCCTCTGGTGGCCTGGCTAAATTTCTAATCTGACCCGCTGCACAGTCATGGCCACCTCATTGTTGCAAGCCACAAACTGGTTTCTTTCCATTTGTGCCTCCGCCTCAGTACTTATTACATGTGCAGTCACGATAAAATGAAACAAAAGAGACCATAGTGCTGAGAGAAACAGGGGGAGAGTTTGTAAATGGTCATAAGTTTCATTTTTAGATGATGGAAATGTCAATATCTGCCTGAATACTTTGGAGTGAAAAATGACATAAGTATTGGTCAGGTTCAAGGATGCATTCACTCATCATGAGATGTGTCACTAAGAACATTCCGGTGAGGAAGACAGCCTTAGGCTGATCAACATTCAGTCATCTCTCCCAGTTTAAGGATTACGCAAGACATAAATTAAGTGTTTAACCTTTATTCAAGATTTGGCCAAGTATTGAATTTTGCATGAAATAAAAATATATATACAAAATATTATTGAGTGAGCTTTGTGGACTTGTATTTAGGAAGGAAATAAAGATAACCAATATTTGCTATGGTTGTATTCATTTCTTACAGAACTTTATCAGTGTCATGCCTTTATATTCATGATGCGCTTTGTACTCTGCAGTAAGTAACACAGACTAGATGATAAGACTAAATCTTTTTAAAAGTCTTTTTATATACGCTTCTCCTCAAATACGTTGTCTTCAGACAAAACAAACCGAGACTTAATCTGCCGATTATTTTGTATTAATCAAATTTGTTGTTTAGTCCATAAAATATCAAAAATGGCATTTAGTTTTCAAAACCCAAGGGCATGTCCTTGATATTTTTCTTTTGTCTTGATCAACAGTCCACAAAAAAAATATCCAGTTCAAATGAGTAAATAAACCAAAACATATTCACACTGGAGAAGCTGGCACAAATCACAGCATTTGACCATTCCTTTTCTTAAACAAATGACTCTGAATGATTAAACAATTATGGCAATTGTTGATTCAATAGTAACTAATTGATAACACAACATTTAGTTGTGTTTCTGTAGCTCTACATTTAACAATGACTCACCCATCTTTCTCTGACAACTTCATGAGGATTTGGGGAACACCTGCAAAAAATAAAATCAGCTTTTTCATGCTACAAATATGGCTACCACAATTGATGTAAAATCACAGTTACTACATATGAGGGTCACCTGACCACCATGTGGGTCTTGTGTGATTATGTTGTAATTCAAGAGCATACTCTTACCCAGAAAGCAGATTAAACACAAAAAAACTGACTTTCTCAATGAGGCTCTTCACAAGACTGAGGAACGCAAGAAGATCAGGTCATGGAGATCAATAGCATTTAAGTGAAGAAGTCTTAAAGTAGTATCTCAGAGTGAAAAAAGACGTGCTCACTATGAAATGAAATAAAGGCAGAAGTAAATACACTATATTGCCATAAGTATCCGCTCACCTGCCTTGACTCGTATATGAACGTACGTCTGCTGCAGCATTCACACTCCTTTCACTGGAACTAAGGGGAGCTGAAAAAACACCCCCACACCATTCCCCCCGCCTTCCACCACACCTTAAACTTGGCACAATGGAGTCCAACGAGTATTGTTGTCCTGGCAACCACCAAACCCAGACCCGTCCATCAGATCGCCAGATGGAGAAACGCGATTCATCACTCCAGAGAATTCCAGCCTCCGATGCTCCAGAGTCCAGAGGCCGCGTGACTGAGACCTCTGCGTCTGACGCTTTGCATGCAGCTCCTCGGCCATGGGAACCCATTCCACCAAGCTCTCCGAGCTCGGTTCCTGATCCGAAAGCCGCTCTGCAGCAAGTTGCCGACCCATTCGCGTTATCAGCCTCCGCTGACCCCCCATCGGTTTACATGGCCTACCACTACTTGTCATTCCCAATCACCTCCGCTTTCTTATATTACATTTGGCAGTTGACTGTGGAATTTTTGGGAAGTGATGGGAACAATTGACTCTGATTGTTTGAAAGGGTGAGGGAATACTCTGGGCAATATAGTGTGCATTCAACTACCACACTATAACAGAACATATTTTTTGCTACATAATATAAATGTACCTGCTGTGAAGGAGAAAATAAGCACACAACAAGATGCAAAACATTGACCTTCTTCTGTTAGAAGGAAAGAATTTTCAAGAAATATTTCGCAGGACTGAATATTCTGATTACTTATTCAGTGGATAATGTGAACCGCTGTGAAAAATATTCGAGGAGACAAAAAAAAAGTAAATTAGATGAATGTAAATTCTGCGGCTACCGCCTGCCAGCCTGTCAAGTGTCCACAGCTAAATATTCTTATTTATATTATTTATTATAATACTGTCATTCAGAGTGACAGATTCCTTTTCAATGTATCAAAATACTCCACTTCCCCCGCCAAGCTTAACATTCATTGACACATTCTTTGTCAGCTTTACATCGTTCACGCTGCTTTCAAGTTCAACACGCTGATAAAATGGATACAATATGTGATAAATATGTGAAATGAATAAAAACTTTGCTGAATCCCCCGTCCTTACATCTCATTTCTCTTCCTCCAGTCGCCTCTCTCCGACTTCAGTGCAGTCTGCAGCAGCTTCCTGCTGGCTCTCCTCCAGCAATTATCTGGTCGGTTCCACTCTGACGCAACTCAGACTCTACTCATTGTCTCCTTCGTCATCAGCGCCGCGCTTCCTCGGGAATAGCGAGGCTCCCTCTCTGACATCGACTCCTACACGTCTCCAGAACGGGCATCATCTCCGTCTTTGGCACGAGCTGGATCTCAGCGCCATCTCCTCCGTGGCTCTTCGGCCAGATCGGCGACGGCGCTGGCTCGGCTCTGACTTTGGCAACGACTCTAGTTTAACTCCACGCCAGCTCCGCTCGAGCTCTGGCGTTGACTCATCCCTGCTCTTAACCCCCCCCCAAAACCCCAAGCCTGTCCCCTTTCCCAGCCAAAAGCTTAGATTGTATAATTCTTCCAAAAAGTTCGGCCTGAATAGTTCGCAGTGATGCAGACTAGTCCACGCTTTATTTCTAACCACTCGAGCAACGTCAGTCTTTTGGTCAGAATTCCAGTCCACGTCTTTTGTTCAGACTAAAGTATGCCCTGAAAAAACTATTACATGTATTGTAAACATTCACAATCCCTAGAGGAGGAGTTCTGAAGACTCCTGACTGTTTCCTCTTGCACCACAATGAGCTTGACCCTTTCTTTTTTTTTTTTTTGGTGAAATGTCTCTACAATGAGTTATCACTTGAAATTTGGCACAGATACAAACTTTTTTGATCCCTTGAAGGACCTAGCAGGAAATGTTCTTGTGGTTGTCAAATCTCATCAGCAGAACCAAACCAACAGTGAAGGGATCTATAGCAGTGCATATGCATCCCAGTCTGAAATGTTGTATTACACCTCTGTCGTTGTCCAAAAACTGTGACAAACATGTGACTGAGCCACACTGTTGCACTGAGTGACAGTGAAGAGTTTTGCGCAGTAGTTTTGTTTGGAAATGTCTCCAACCACTATTAATAGCGATCACCTTTTCAGTCTCCAGGGTTGCTCTATCACAACTTGACTTTGTGGAAATTTTAAACACAACGTCAGGGTAACTCCTACTTATCACAGGACGAACGAAAGACAAAGTAAAGTTATTTGCAAAGTTACGCCGGTCGAGATCTATATCATAACTTGGGTCATAACCCACGGGTCACTGCAAAAAATCTTGATGTCAATACCGCAGCCGGACAAGGAACATGCACAACAACCAAATGGAGTCATTTCTGATCACTCTCGTATAACACTTCACAGGCAGGGTCTATTTTTTTTTTTTTTTTGCCAGACCGGCTCACCCACAACAGAAATAATAAATTATTGCACTAAAACAAATGGGCCTGTAGAGGCTGCCTGCCAGCTGGAGGCTGTAGCACCCTCACTTCCTGTGGCTCTGCCTTGCCGCAGCGGCCCGCGCTCAGTTCTGACACAAAACCCTTTGCTGCATGTCATCCTGCCTGCTCTATATCCCACATCCTTCCTGCAGCTCTCCGCCATACCTGTTTATTGAAGTGAAAACACCTTAAATATATACAGCGCGCACACACACACACACACACAGGCGGATTAAACACGCTAAGCTCTACTGTCTTAGCGCTTATTTCCTGTCATCCAACCTCAGCATCCACCTCTCACTTCTCTTCCCTTTTCATTTTCTCTTTTCTCCTCTTATGCTACTTTTTCTCCCCCTCTCTTTCTACAGTGAACATCTACTGGATATATTTTCCTATATCAGATTGTGGTAGATACATTTTTCCCATAGTCCTGGTGCTTGTTTATATTAATATTTTATAGATATATACAAATTACATAGTATAATTAAGGTTATATATTAAAACGTTATTTTATTACTTAGTCATTATACAGTAGATGATGCAGTATAGAAATCACTGGTCATTATTTATAAAAAATCTCAATGTGTAACTACTTAGGGAAAGCACCTATTGTCAAATCAAGGTATTTGGCAAAAACATTTTTAATACTTGGCTATTTTGTCTATGTCACACAAGCCTAATCCAGCCCAATACTTTAATCAATGAACTTATTGTATTTTTTTATTCTAGAGCGTCTGTGTGCTACCTTTCTATTGCACATATCTGGATTTTTGTTTATTCTCGTCTGAGTCTTCATAGCTTGACAAATGCTTTGTGTGGAGTATTGCTGTAATTCGTGTTAATATCACTGTTTATGGTGTCTGTTTTATGACAGACAAACAGAAAACAGCAGTAAAAATGAAGTAAAATCAGCTGATCGGTGACAGGACGCCTGACAGATGCCGGCGGGACATGAATCTGTGACATTACACGACACCGATTTCATTTGGAAGGCGTCTTCCAACATATTGATGTGGTTTTGTTCACCGGTTTAAATGAAGGACTCAAGGCTAAATTTGCCTGTGATCGTAGCATCAGATGTGATGCTTCACACTCTGTTAGCGGTAAACTAGCATGTGAAACTGACCATGCATTAAACTGGCCACAAGCATATTTAAACACAGAGAGAATCCTTTAAACACAGTGTCTCTTTGTTCCTATGGTGTGTGGCCATGGCGTAAGAGCCGTTCAGCACTCACAAGTATTTACTGATAGAAAACTATCACATCTATATTTTTCATGCATCGGGACGCCTCTTCTTGTATTTGCACCACTTTATACCTTCTCATGCCGCTTTCCCTTTCTCTTCCTCTCTTTTTGAATAATAGACGGCGACGCGCCACTGTGACATATGTCAGATGAGCTGCTCCTCCTCAGCATGTGTGAGGTATCATCGGCTTATCCACACTGGAGGAAAAA
The DNA here is from genome assembly GCA_036785175.1 of Eupleurogrammus muticus. NCBI lineage: Eukaryota > Metazoa > Chordata > Actinopteri > Scombriformes > Trichiuridae > Eupleurogrammus > Eupleurogrammus muticus. The sequence continues at coordinate 17,876,731 of JAYKQN010000015.1, forward strand.
GCCTCCCACCTGCACCCGGTGTGGGGAGACTTTGACTCGATCTGACCAATTAAAAACACCATCGGCGTAGTCACGGCCGCAGAAAGACCGGACACCTTTGACCGGCGTGTTTGGCATTTCATTTTAGCTTAAAGTCTCACTGGCACACTCTCACTGTAAAATGGAGCCAGGGAGGCGAGGCCTTACCTCCTGAGCGGTGCAGGAAGAATTTCTCTCAATCTGCATGGTCTAATGAAACATCAACGCACACTCGCACACACACACACACACGGGAGGAGAACCATACACCTGTAACCACGGTGTGATGAGTTTCTGTCAATCTGATCCTTGAAAGAGACATCGGCAGCCGCGCCGGCAGAAAGAGATAGAGCCCACTTGAGCCGCCTGTCTGTGTCTCCGAGCTGTTTAAAAGATGATGTCATCCGTAACACATGAAAATCATGTCATCTGTTATCAGCTTTCGGATTCAGACAGTTTCCAAGCTGTTAAAATATGATGGGATTTGTAACACGCGGGGGTGAGGTGGGGGGGCGTTCAATTCCCAAAACGAAAAGCCGATCCAGTGTTTAAGGTTCAGTTTTTTTTTGTCATTATACAAAACAGCATTGCATGATAAAAATCCAGCAGAACAAGTTGGACACTACATACAGAAGATTTTAAATTACCCCAATATAGGCTTTTATTTGATCCAACTTAAAATTAAATTCAGAAAAAAAATAATAAACCACACTGCTGCCTGAAGTTTTACTGTTTGATATTAGTCAATGAGGAAAAGAGGCCTGTGGTACAAAAAAATAGATCAGTAGTAGCCTAGTTTTCAAGTGTCTAAAGCCAAGTTTATATGAAAATGAATAGCATAGATTTTACCTCCTTAGTAGTACAGAAAACTAAATATAAAGGACTCTGCTGCTTTCATTTTTTTATTATCAGCATCTCAGTTCAAAAACCCTTCTCAAGGTTCAGAGTCAGATGTGTATCATTATGTGGATGTTTGAACGTTCTGCTTCTGTCGCTGATACCATTTATCATCTATGAAACTTTCTGTTTTATCATCTTACTATTAGAACATCTACAATCTTTGCCTACAGATTATATTGCACTGTGATTGTACCTGATATTACAAATGTGTCAAATAAAGAACAATATCAATCATGCCCAGATGAATATGTTAGTGATTGTGTTATTCTAAAGCCTGTGCCCGCTGTTCCAACACTTTGCACGAATTAGTTAATTTTTTTTTGCAGTCTTGGGGTAAAAAATAGAAAAGGCTCCCTTATATTGCAGTACTTTACATCATCATTATTATTAGATGGTGAACTAGAATAGAATCACATTCTTAGGTTAGTAAGACTCTGTTGATATATGTGGCTGCATTTGCCGAGGCTGCATGTGAGCCTGTGAGATAAATCACAGGATGAGTGGTCAGTGCAGATCAGGATCTCAAAGCCAAACCGGCCCCTGTGCTCTGCGCTCTACATACGGTGGTCCTTCATGGCACGGCTTGCAAAGTTCTCACTATGGCTGCTGAGATGGAGTAAGAGGATCGGGAGTTTTAATGTGTGTGTGTTCCAGCATCACTTGCTAGAGTGAGTCAATATGGAAGAAACCTTTAGTTGGCTTTTTACAGACCTCAGACGCCACAGCAGCACAACTGAATACTGGAGGTTAGGGAGCTGAACCTGTAGGTGGACGGTGCAGAGAAAAAAAAGTTTCCACAAATTGAGGAAATCTCCTCAAAGCTGAACCAGAGGTGGAAAAAAAGAAGAAGTCAGTGGCAGCAAAAAGGAACACGCTGATTTGGCTGAACTTCTCCTACAGCCTTCAATCTGCCACGTAGCATTAAGTAAAACAAACCAACTCTAAAGATGTTCGGGAGGTTGAAAGCTCTATTCAGCGATGCACAATGTAAGCAGTCGAAAGGTCTGTGATACCAAATAAAAAAAAAAAAGGTTCTTGACAAGAAAACCCAGCTAGAGTGGGGACTGACCCTGGAAAGGAAGATTTAAACAGACAAAATTTCAGTCTGAAATTCCCGAAATATCAAAGGACAGACGTTGCAGTGCATAATACAGACTTTCCTAAGGGGAGCGAGCGCGAACGGGAACAACATAGGAGACGATGGTTGAATCTTGGTCACCTCCCTGATGAATAAACTGAAGACTGCACAGGAGGAGAACAAGAAGGTTTGGGAACAGCTCTGGAATTGGAGAAGGAACACACAGAGAGGAGGAGCACAAGGATAAAAAATGGGAGAAGGAAGTGTCTGTCAGAGCAGAACAATATAAATAATCGTAAGGGGGAGTAATATATATATATATATAAACCCTAAGCAAACACAGCAGCGATTAATTATTGAAATAATGACTTATTTGGTATAATTTTCATATTGATACAGTGACTCTTTTGATCAAATAAGGAATAAAGAGTGGGGATGGCAGTAGATTTAATTTGGATCTTTGAATTATTAATTACTAATGGGCTGTACTGGCAGTGAAAGCTATGGACTTGTGTTACAAAAGAAGTAGTTTATGCTCTGAAAGCATTGGTTTGAGCTATCTCCATTCTTACTGCATTATCTCTGGACCAACTACCAAACAAGAGATAACAAATGAAGTTTTTTTTCCTACAAGAGTTAATGAAACACATTTGTTATTAGAAAAATATTTTCTTTTTCTTAGAAAGAGTTTGTTTCATTTATATGTTGTTTGTCACTATTCATTCATTATTTTTGTATTCTGCTCATTATCCCTTCGTTTTCCGAAAATAAACGCCAGAAATAGCAGAAAAAGACAATATTTCCACAAAACGTGTCCCACAAAGATGACTATTAAAAGATGCGCTCATGGGACAGTTAGTTTTTAAGTGGTTTGTTGTGTTGATCTACATACGGATTAGTTTAACAATTCATATTTGAAGCAAGATTTTGCCTTTTTGTCACCATCAGTTAGTATCACACAGTCTATATTAAGTATAGTGTATAACACTGTAGAGTTTTATATTTAATATCAATAGCTATTTTTCCGGAGCAGGGAACATAAACTACTTAAACTCTCAGTCTATTGAAGGAAGTGTAATAACATAAATTCAAGCAATGCATGAAACAAAAAAAGCGAAAGGAGGATATGATTTTGAGCTGGAAGCTGCAGGTTTGGAAAGCACAGCAGTGTTTTTTTTTCCATTTACCTCACGCACACTTTTTCACTGTCAGCCAGTGAGCACGTTCACTGCAGCACATGAGGTTAAGGGGCTGTGAATGAGTGCACCTTTGTGGCAGATGGTTCCCCCGCAACATTTTCCAGCCCATTGCTGTGGATTTTCAACTCGAGATGTGCCTCTCCAAACGCAAGGCCGGTGGGTTGTATAAATACTTTACTGACGAGCTGCTCTCAGACGCAGGGGAAGGAACTGGGCTGCCGTCGGAGGAGCTGACATTACAGGCCGGGCTGCTGCTGTCCACCGTGTTTGGTTCTGAATCTGTGCTCACGCAGCATACATGAAGAGCATGTTATTTGGGAAAACACACAATGGGGATACACAGTGGGAAATAGAAACCCAGCACCCCCTGGTGTCAGGATCCAAGCCCATATTTCTTAAATGATCTGTCCCAGTTTGTTTTTTTGACCACATGTGTTTTCACAAATAGGAAATAATTGCCCGAAAAAAAAAAAGGACAGAAGTAGTAGACATAAAATACCAATAAAATATACACAAGAAGTTGAAGGGGCTTCGGTTTGCAGATCATTAAAAAGAACATAGTTTCTGACATTAAACTCAAACAAATGTATTATTCAGTAATGTTATAACATTTTAAATTTCAATTATTGTGATATTTTTGTTTTTACTACATAGAGTTATAAGTGTAAAACATAGAAAATTGAAAATTAAAGGGATAAACTTTGTTAGATAATGCGGATAGTTTACTGACATTAAATGTAGCATAATGAGCAGTAAAAAAAATATTTATACAGCATTTTGCTTAAGGAAATGTCATGACCATTTGCTAAATTAAGAAAAAGCCAATTACTGGAGTGGAAAGAAATAAAAATATATATATTTTTTCCTCTTGCTCCTTTAGTTGAATGTTTGAGCTTCTCTGTGTACAGTGATTTGTGCAGAGTTTGACACTTGGAGGCTGTTCTCAAATTCATTTGCTGAAGGAGTGTTTCCCTGTGTCCAAATCCTATATTAAAGGGGTGAGCCTGCGTGCATGATTTGTGATATCACAAATAATTTGGAAGCCGATCGTGGTTCAATATTCAATTTAGAAAAATGTGATGTTGAGAGTGGAATCCTTTCACTGAGGACAGTGAGGTAGGAGACATCTCGTGTCCAGCAGTTAATCTTTTGTAATGAAATGCATTTCCATATTTATAGATTCTGGAACTGTTAATGAGGGAGAAAGGAGGCAATGTAATTTTAAGAATTTTAACAAGATAAATGAACCTTAGCAGACACATTATTATGCAAAGTTAAGACATGTGAAAACATTTCTGGAGGGGATCTTTAATAGAAACCGGGCACTCTACAACAATTGTGCCCAGGGATATCATTATTAAACCTTCGGATAATAAAAACAGTGTTCTGTGTTAAAAACATCTTACACCTGTAATTGATAAATTCCACATATAATATACATAGAATTGGATTCATAGAGGTATACTTTAAGACTTCTAAAAATAAAAGTGCACATACCTTAAGCTATTATGATTATCCTCTGTGTTGCCTTGAATAACTTTGTAGTTGACTATTTTTTTAAACTCTGTACGTACGTTTATTTTATTTACTTGACATATAATGTTTATAATGATATTTAGATTTGCACAAGAATGCATATTTAAGAATGCATATTTTGAATGTTTGTATCTTTATGATATTGAGAAACACAACAAACCTTATTGCTGGAGTGGGGAGTGTTGAAGTCATCTCATTATACATTTATTGGTTTGGACCAAAATATATATATATATATTTATAAAATAACAAATTCATAATATAATACAAATAAACGAAAACAAACTTAAATAAAAACATTAAAAAATGAAGCAGTTATGGTTTGAATAACTTTTTTTGTTGTTTTTTGCACCATTTGATCAAATTCAATAAATGCAGGATAACATCCGGAATGGGGGAGTTGCCTTCAAAATAAAAGCTTAACACTTTAAAACTAAATGGCAACATTTGAAAAGCACGTCTTTTATTTAAAAATGCTAGCATAACACAAATGATATTCAGTGAATATTAAATGATACTTCACATAGCTTGTAATATTCAACAGACTGAATCGGACGCGTTGATGTTTTATTCTGAAAGTGTCAAACGGAAGTTTGTGTACTTACGTAATCCAGAGCGATGACTTGACAACCTTATCCTGCTGGGACAGACGCACCGTGTGACACCCGCTCTTCGGCACCGGGACACTGTCACAGATGAACATGTCTATCATTGTAACTCCAGAACTATCGTCGTGACCTGCTTGGCAGACTCAAAAAAATAATAATAATAATAAAAAAGACAGTCCAACTGTACAATAACCGTCCTTGTCGCAAACGACGCGGAAACGTTAGCGTGCGCGCGCCGGGTTAGCTTATCATGTGGGTTTTCGGATACGGGTCCCTGATATGGAAAGTGGACTTTCCTTATGAGGAGAAGAGAATCGGTTTCATCAAAGGCTTCAGCCGTCGGTTCTGGCAGGGCAGCACCGACCACCGCGGAGTACCGGGGAAAGTGAGTATACGGTCTTATTTGTCTCCGGGACCTGCGGTGTTGAGCGGCCTTAAGACGAAAATAGATGATCTGTTCGTGATGCAATGTTGCCATAGAGCGGCTGTATGCATGTGGAGCTCGGTGTTGCAGTAAGGGAGTCTTAACGGGGGGTGGGGGGGCAGGTGTGATGGTGAACAGGTGTAAGTGAAGCGTGAACTCAACAGTCTTGAATGTGGAAGTATTAACGTTAACGATCCATTAAAAGAGACGGATACAATGGTTTAATGCAGAGGTTGGGGATGCAAGTGGAAAGGTTTTACATTAGTTATCACCAGAACACGTGTGAAAAACCCTTGAAATGTGTGTGATTTGGTTACAGGGGGATAGTTCACAGGTTTGACCCACTTTTGAGAAACCATGCATGATTTAGGACACATCTATTATATTATTTGGTGTAGTCTGAAGTTATATTCAACTTGGCTTAGTTGTTGAGTGTCTATGAGAACAAATACGGTAATCAAGATCTCATAGAAATTCGGGGCATCTTTTTCCAAGCTTTTTCTAAGGGGCACAGTCTCAGAGTTTGAAAACCCCAGGTTTAATTCATTTTTAATAATCATCTCCTATAGACAAAAGTGTATGAATTTAGGACAGAAAAGTTGTAAAAATTTTAGCTGTCATTTTAGCCTTACAAGTCATTATTTATTGTTATAAAAACCTAAAACAGCAGCTTGTGCCGTTTTTCCTCCAGGCATCACATATTTAATTATTATAATGAGCAGTCATTGTTATTCCCACAGTCTGTTTTGTTGATATTTGTACAATTTTTTTATTTAGTTTCGATCCCGTTTCTCTTGTCTTTTACAGCCTGGCCGAGTTGTGACACTGGTGGAGAACCCCGAGGTAAGACAAAGCCGCCCCAAACCAAAACATGTTGAGTCATTACTGGAATCATGCAGAGAAAAGCAACACAAGATAGAATTAGCAGCACAAGATATAAAGCAGGTAGTGTGATAAAAGACCAGAAATAATTATAATTTGGTGTCAACATTGGTGGGGATTGTTTTTTTTTTTCTTCTGTTAACCTGCAAAAGCTAATTGTACCAACAATTGGATTTTTTTTAAAGCAACACTCAGCCACAGATTAATTTTCTGTGCTTAATCGACTAATTCAGATTCAAACAATTTTATTAATCCCAGGAGTGAACTTGATTTTCACAGCCTACACACATAATAAATAGAAAGGCATTTTTTTTTACTTCAACACATGTCTTCCTCCACCTATTTAAATGACATAAATCTTGATATAAGTTGAACAAAGCCCTATTTTTTAGTCTTTGCCTGTTCAGAGTGTGCTACAGTCCTAACAAGGTACAAGGTTACAAAAAAATCACACATTATTTATAATAGTAAAACAGAAAAATTAAAATATTATATATATATATATATATATATATATATATATATATTTTTTATCTCTAATATAAAAAAAAATACCCATACTTTTTCTGCTGCTCTGCACATAAGCCACCACCCTGCCTGACACACTATATTGCCAAAATATTTGCTCACCTGCCTCGACTCGTATGTAAATTTAAGTGACATCCCATTCACAATTATCTCAAATAACACACAAATAAGTGACGTTCTCCTGGTAACCGACGAATTCAGACCCGACCATCAGATTGCCAGATGAAGAAATGTGATTCATCACTCCAGAGAACGCGCTTCCGCTGCTCCAGAGCGACATGCTTTACACCCCCTGCATCCGACGCTTTGCATTGCAATTGGTGATGAAAGGCTCGGACGCAGCTGCTCTGTCATGAAAACCCATTCCATGAGGCTCTCTGAGCTCTGTTCTTTAGCTGATCTGAAGGCCACGTGACGGTTGGAGGACATGGAAGTGATTGAAGTGACACCTGATTCAGATTATTTGGGTGAGCGAATAATTTTGCCAATATATATGTAGTCTGTATATATTCTAAATCAATCAATCAATTTTGTTGTCACCAATCAGCTGCACGTGGTTTAGCAAACTAGAAAATGATAAGTGAATGCGTTGCGTCTGAGGTTCACTCACTCACTTTTTATTTAATCAAATTAACCCCCTTAACGTCATTCTAAAGAAACATTTCACGTGAACTCACTGCACAATATTGACTGTTTTTTTTTTTCTTTTGGTTTATTACCAATTCTTCTACCACAAAACGATACAAAGGCTCCTTTGTTTAGCGCACAGACATTTTCTATTACATGCCGCCTCTGTCCAATCAGAGCTGCCCTCCGGCTGAATCAGCAAAAAGATACATTGGATGTATTATAGTGTCTTAGAATAAATCGTACAATACATCCATGAGTGGATCTACAAACAACCTGGAGCATGAGGTGTTTTATAGATCTGCACCAAAAAACATGAAAAACAATAGAAAAGGCATATAACAAGGCCCTCTGAAAATACATATTAAAAAGAAATATAAATGAATAAATAAATATAATTAAATTATATCGATAACAGTAGTAGAAACTGCTTACTTTTCATTGTGAAAATATTATATAATTTTTTGTCTATAGTGGAGGATTTTTCTGAAGAAATATTTAACCAATCATTTGTTAAAATGGTAGTTGGTACATTTTGAGTCTATCAACTAAAGGATTTACTAGCTCATTTTTTTTGCTCTAAACAACAGACTGTCTCCAGTGTTTTGAACACGGTGCCCCGATTTTACCTACGCTGCTAAAACAAATAGTCAACAGAAAATTGATTGCCAACAATTTTACACCTGCAGTGCGGATTTTTACATATAAATAATCCATTCAACTCCCTGCCAAACAAGTTCACACTATGCTGATTAAGACCATCACCACCAGGTAAACCTGTGCTCACAGTAGAGCTGCACTTATCAAAGTAGTTTTATAGGTGATTTAATAGTGACACCTTAATTGCTGTAGCTATAGAGAGAATGAATGCAAGCTTCCATATTCTGCGTTCTTTCCTATGAATTTCTAGTGACCTGTATTTCCCTTCTCTTACACAGGGGTGCGTTTGGGGTGTTGCTTATAAGCTGCCGACCGGCCGGGAGCAGGAAGTGAAGAGCTACCTCGACTACCGAGAAAAAGGCGGTTACGAGGTGATCGCGGTGACATTTCACCCCCGTCCGCCGTTCTCGCCCCCGCCCAGCCAGACGCTGCTCTACATCGGCTCTCAGGACAACCCAGACTACCTCGGCCCCGCCCCTCTGGAGGAGATAGCCAACCAGATCGTCAACTCCACCGGTCCGAGCGGACAGAACACCGAGTATCTGTTTCAGCTGGCGGACGCTGTGAGGACAATTCTCCCCGAGGATTCGGACACCCACCTGTTTTCTCTAGAAACGTTAGTGAGGGAAAGACTGCAAAACGCGCAGAAACACTCACACACTCAAACAGGTTGAACATTGGTCGGATTTAGAAAGTGATGTCGAATAATCTCAGGGTTTCAGGTTTTTGAAAGAAAAGAAAATGTGTTGACAAAGTCTATCCCTGTTACTGGTCCAATGTAAAAATTGCATTAAAGTACAAATGTGTATAAATAAAACTATGTTGCGTCGTCACAAAATATGCAACAATAAGTTAAATATTTAGCAGCACAATCTTAAATAAAAAATCATTGTAAAGTTGTCTTGGAGTGTAGAAACCACAAAAAATTTCCACACACCGTTTAACCTTGACTCACAATCATCAACATCAGAAGATTATTAAATGGATGTCACCAGTTAAACCCTGCTGGTGTGTTTTTAGTTAAATCTATTTTAGCTATTCAAGGATTTTTTCTGTTCTGACCAAAGTTGTTAGATAATCTTTCCTCGGTAAACAATATTTATCCTTCTTCCTCAGGAAAAATGTAATGGTAGGTATCATAATACCACTGATATCATGCATTCACACAGCGCGCCCACACAAGTGCACCTCGCTTATTCCCAGACTGTAACATCTCGATGCTTGAGCTCCCAGATGTCTCTGTGCTGAACGGAAGCTGCTGTGGGGAGCGATGTGAAAGTCATATGGACACACACTGAAACATAGATACTCTACATTATCAGCCAACCACACTCACGCTTCCTTATTCTCAAATAACATACACCTCTTCACAAATAATGCAGAGAATTTATTTAACAGGAAATAACAGTAACAACTATCAATACTGTGCTACTGTATCTTATAACAGTGGGTTGTATAGAGATATGTTATACATCTTTATTTCATTTATATTTATATGGGTATATACATATGGTGTTTATAATCATTGTTTTATACAACTGTAGGGATACAGGAATAAATAACTAGAACAAATTTGTATATTAATGCTATATATATTATATATATATATATTTACATTCATATTTTGTCCTGTATTTAATAGAAGAACCCACCCTTTTGAATATTTAAAAATCGAGTGTAATGAGAAATAGTGACGTGAAAAGATAAACTCTTTTATCCTAAAATAAAAAGTGCATCTAAAGGGCAGTTATCTCAAAAGCAAAGTGGCCACCTTTGGGGCTGTTGAGCTGCTTGGCAAGAAGACAAAATAAACACACCGAGAAAGTTTCATATTTGAGACCATTTTTTTTTTTTGCCCGCTCGGTTTCACCGAAGGCCGACGGCGACCCCACGGTATCAAAGAGGGCTGGTGGCGGTGTGTAAAGGTGTAATTATCTCTGTGGTAGTGATTAGTCAGTCTGTGGAGGACCTGGGAAGGCAGCTGGCTGTCTAGGCGTAGTAACAGGGCGACACCAGCAGGTCGGTGAGCACCAGCAGCTGGTCGTCGGTAAAGCACTGCCGATGCTCCTGCCAGTTATCGTGGTGCGTGCGCCGGAACTCGGACAGGGTCTTCTTTACCGTCATCTTGGGGCACACGACACATAAAAATCATTAGTTGCTACAACAGAACAACACGAATACATGCATGGGTTCTCAAAGGCGGCCCCAAACGATGGCTTCTGTTTAAAAGGTCCATTTACTATAATGTTACCCTACAATAAAAGTGTAATGCAGAAACCAGGATTTCTTCCAGATCATAACCAAAATGTCATCATCTGTTCCTGGTACCATTCCCAACATTCTCTGAAAATTTGCTGAAATTCCAGCCAAAACTTTTTCGAGATACACAGACTGAAAAACACTGGCGAAGACTTAACCTTTCAGGAGGAGGTAATAATTTTATGATTTTAGGATCCTTTAAGATGTTAACACAACCCCTGATTCACTGACAAAAAGTCGAGCTAAACGCTGAACAGAGAAGCTACACTACAACACATATTGCTCCGAATGGAACGCCTTATCTGTACAGCTCTTTTGCCTGTGGAGAACTATAACTGGAGTAATAATGCACATTTACAAAAAGGGTGTGTTTGTTTATCAAGATTAGGACAATTCCATTAACCCTGCAGTGAACTGCTGCAATAAAGCGGATGTTGATGCTTTCTTCTCCTGCTTCATTTGTTTTTGGGAGGGGGGGGGGGAGCTGATAACAATCCTTGAAAACAGCAACTATCTATTCTTACAAAGTGAACTACCCTTTAAATGTAACAGTGGGATTAGAAAAAGGCAGAGTATGACTTGCAAAGCAAATAGTAAATGCTGTGTGGAATCCAATAGCAGCCAGCCACACTACCAGTTGTTGACTAAAACCTACTGATGTAGAAAGTCATTTTATTGATGTGAAAATGCCACAAATTAAATACATAGAGATTTTCAGTGAAAAAGCTAGCGTGATTTCAACAAGTACATGAAACAGGATTAAACTGGTGACCACTGTATCTCAGGCTGTCTTCATTCATTCTGTACATTTATTTCACAAAATGCCTTTAAGTTAAATAAAGAATAGCTAACATTCCAAGTGAGCTGCCTTCAGACAGACCATCAAAACTGGCTTTTGACTATTTACAGATTAGTTTGACCGCCTGAAGTCACAGAGATAGGTATCCCTCATTATTATACATTAAAATCTGTTACTAGGACCAATTTACAAAGAATCTGAACAAATCTCTCCAGTAGCCCATATTACAGACTTGGTAATTCATCCGCATGCAAATATTTATTTTTTACTGCTTTGCATCGTATTTTATTTCTCATCTTTCACTTTGCAACAGGAGAAGCACTAAATTATCATCATCACTGGCTCCCCTACACTGTAATGTATTATTCATACTCAGCACACTACGGATTACATTGTGTGGCTTCTTCATGCCTCAAGTAAGGCCAAAGACACAATTTTCTCCTCAATTGGACAATGAAATTGTATTCTTTCAGCTCACACTGTGTCGAGCTAGATGTTTGTATATCAGCAGTTGTGCGACTGCTAACGTGTGTGTGTGTGTGTGTGTGTGTCTGTACCTCGACAGGCTGTGGGTCGTTGAGATGGTTACTCAGGTCCATCAGTATCTGAGGCATCCAGGCTGGAACGTCATAGGGGCTCGAGAGAATGCACGCACTGAGGCCGAGCACTCCAGCATGGCGCCGCACTAGGTCTACACACACATACACACACACACACACACACACACACACACAGAATCTAAAATGAGCCTTCGAAATTTCAAGGTTCACAATTCTCCTGGGATAAGAAAGGGTAATAGGCCAAGTATTACAGTGATTGCCTCATTTTGTGATTGTGACATTCACGTAGATGTGTGTGTGTGTGTGTGTGTGTGTGTGTGTGTGTACCTGTAGAGGCCAACTCTCCTCTGGCCTTGGGGAGCCGAGTCTGACTCAGCGTCTGGAGCTGTGTCTGCAGACTGGAGTCCAGGGGGAAGAACTGGCACTGCAGTAAACCACTGAGGGTGGTGCCTGCCATGTCCCTCACCTACGGGGAGCAGGAGGGGGAGGGAAGGACGGCCGGGAGGGAGGGAATGAGGGAGAGAATGAGGGAGGCAGAGAAAGCCTGTGTTTAAGAAAAGAGACCTGCAAGGATCAGACGCAACAAATTAAAGGTGCAGTGGAAGGCGCGAGGCAGTTTTAGGGCGAGGGAAGATGGATGCCGAGTTGAGCTGAGGTAGAACTTACTTCCTGCATCACTTTGCATAAATTATGAATATGCACAGTGACAGTTAATGCACTGAAGTAGACAATGCTACACAGGCAACACATTCATCAGCTGCACAGCTCCACGGCTTACAAAATATTAAGAGGAGCCACTGCTTTTGTATTTTAGACAAAAATGCCCCGTGTTTATTGAATAGTCTGACTGATGGAAAGAGAAGACGGTTGTAAAAGCACTGGGACAATTAGTCATTTAATTGTCAACTATTATATTGCTCGCCAACAGCTTTTGATAATAGCTGCTTTTAAGAACAACATGTCAATATGTGGATATTTTCTGGCTTCCGTGACAGTAAACTGACTTATCTTTGAGTTTGTGGACAAAACAAGACGTTTGAGGACATCACCTTGGGCTTTGGGAAAACGGCGATCAACATTTTTCATCATTTTCTGCACCAAACAACCAATCAATTACTGTAATTGAGAAAACGGGGGACAGATTAATCGATAATGAAAATAATTTTCAGTCTCAGTCCTAGAGACGAGTGAGACATGAATTGTTTAAAAGACGGCGTAACTCGATACGAGGAGGGACTGCTGCGTTCAGGGCGCCGACAGTAAACTTTATTGCAATCAACAATCAATTAATAATTAATTTCAATCGGTCCGTCTAGACAGCCAAACCGACATGTTAGATTTTATTACAATTATATGCTCACGATTGACTTGTGTTTTCTTTTTTTAATCTCTTAAATTAGATTTAGCTACAAAGGAGCGTGGGACAGCCACAGTGCTTCATCAGCATTCCTGTAACCACAGGAGGAGATACGCACCAGAATAGGAAAATAAATTAAGATATAAGCAAGTGAGGTAGAGGGTTATTTTTATACAGTAATCGTGTACAGAAAAGGGGGATTATGATTCAGAAAGGAGACACTAGGGGACAATAAGTGGCTGTTCATAATCCTGTGACAATTAGACTCCACGGAGGGGGCGGCGCACGGTTTTTACCCAATGCTTGCGAAGCCGCCTCGGCGTCACGTTACCTCGAGCTGTTCGTCAAGCAGCAGTTGCATCACCAGCTCCCGGATGCACAGTACCTCAGCGGGTATGCTGAGCAGGGTGAACAGGTTGTAGAAAACCATGATCTGGAGGTAGGTCAGCACTGAGAAGCGCGCATGCCATGACCTGCTGCCTGCCATCTGAAGAGGGCCGAGACAGGAAGAGAGAGAGAGACAGAAAAATGGAAAACGCGCAAACAAAATGTGCACAAAAATGCTGATATTTCGTTACACTATCAATTCATATAGTCGTCGTCTTCTTGGCTGCTGTCTGTTGAATGCCATACATTAAAGATCTTTCAGATGGAGCCTAAAAGAATGGGGCGGTCCTCAGCAGATGCATATTTTAACGAACGAGGCATAGCTGGCGGAACGATGACGCAGATGTCTTTACTTCATCCATGATTGGTTACATAGTCCGGGGGGAGGGGAAGATGCATAGGTTTAGATGGATGTTCGCGACGTCCCGAGACAATGGCTTCAAAAGTTAGGAAAAAAAAAAATAAAAATGTCAGAGCCGCCTTCGGATCCCAAGTGCTCTGGCGCACAGATGGCTACGACTTCACAGAGGATCAGATTTCTCAAAAGCACTGAATTAAATCTGGCACATCCGACTTGCAAGGAAAAACATGTTGCTGTGTGTGTTAATGAGTGTATGGATGGCTCCTCGCTTACACTTGTACTGTAAAGCAGTTTGAGTGGTCCAAAAGAATGGAAAAGCGCTATATAAATGCAGGACATTTACCATTCTCACTAGTTAGACATGAGTATATTAGAAATATTAGGTATCTGTTCCCCAAACAACTATAAAACTACAGATCTTCTCATCTAATTATCATCAAATGATCAAATGATATTCTGTGACCACAGGATAAAGAATATATCCATTTTCAGAATTTTCAAGGTCCGGAGGTTTGGATGTAAAGGTGAAGCCACGGATTTGTGTTTTTGCAACGTTTTCACCTTCATGATTTAATATAAAACTGTAGATAACGTGATTAGTGGCGGAAAATTGGTGCAACATTCATGGCTTGTGGAGAGAACAGAAATCCCCACAACGGGGGTGCCGATAACTTTCAGAACTTGAGCTTGACGTAGTACGCAGAATTAAAACGGCACAGGTCGTTTGTAGTCTAACAGCAACTATGGGCAGCATTAGGCAACACTGACAGCAGCCAGGTGGGGCAGTGTGTGTGTGTGTGTGTGTGTGTGTTCCTGTGTGTGTGCAATACCTCTTGCAGCGCTGCCAGAACTAGAGGGATGTGCTCGGGATACAGCAGGCCCTGGGACATAAGAGAGAGACACGTGCGCGCATCCTGCTTCATCTCATCATAGCTCTCATCAATCTCCACCGGGGCAATCTGCAGGGAGAGAGAAACGGAGGGAGAGAGGGGAGATGGAGAGAGGTACGAAGACACACAGCTACGCACCATTTTGAGTAAATGAAGAGAGAAATTGCGTTTAATGGGCAAGTAAGATCGAGTGGGTAATAATGCTGTGCTGGGACATGCCTGTATATACGTGTGTGTGTGTGTGTGTGTTTATACCTTGAAGAGAAGAGGCAGGAGCTGTAGCTGCTGCTGAACAGGAGTGGTAAAAGTTCGCCCTGCGCTTGCCATCAACCATTTCAGGACTGCAAATGGCACACAAATAACACGAAAACACATGAATACAAAATGAGGAGAGATTGGTTGGCTGCCAGAAAATAAAGAAAAAAAAAAGCAGCAGACGTGTCATGTGACCTTAATGCATTGCTCTGGTAATAAAACACAATCTATCTTGATTTAGGACTTAATGATTTGGATAATTTTTTAACCTGATATTTATCTGTATATTAGAGAATAGTTACAGGAACCAAAAGAGCAACAAAGTGCAAATGTAAAGAAATTAAATCTAAATTCTTATGCATCAGGTTCCCCCTCTAAGAAAAACTAATGAATTCATGTCTCCTAAGAATTAATAATAAATATATTTTATTTTAGAAACACACCAATTGTATAATCTTGAGTAGTAGTGTTAATTCATGGACAGAAAACCCAGAAGTACATATATTACACAAAAAAGAAAACATATATAATTTGTATTAACTAAATATATCAAAAGAAAAATCATTGACTTGTTGTTTGTAATGAACACGAGGAATAAAATCAGACAGATGGCCGCACTGTGGGACCTGTACAAATGTTAATATTAGAGACACCCTCCCAAATATTGAGTTGACCTCCTTTACAAAGGCCATCACTTATTTTTGAAAGAATTGAACGCGCATCCTTGAAATCCCCCCTCGTCTCCACCTCGCTACCTTTAAAGTAGATTTAAAAAGGCGAAATCAATAAGAGGTTATAGCTTCCGGTCTGTCTCCTCTGGCATCAGCGTGTCAGTGTAATTCATCAGGAGAACATGTGGCCGTGATATATATATTTTCTTACACAGCTACTGCCCCCCCCCATGTCCATCCACTACACAGTTTACACGCCCGCATCCACGTTCTGACCCGTCTTGAGCAGCTTGACAGCCTGGGTGCACTCATCTGTCTCCTGGGTGTTCTCCTCGTGGACGTGGTTGTGTATCTCCAGCTCTGACGTGAGGGGCTTGAGTTGCTCCAGGACCCGCGTGACGAACTCCGCCACGTGGGGGGAGGAGGTGGGCCCGGTGTGGGGCAGGGCCACGTCTATCATGAAGATATAGGTCAGGACACTGGAGAGGAAGAGAGGAGGACAGGGAAACAAAGAAGGGAGGGAGGGGGGGACAAACAGAGGAGAGGGAAAGTGGAAAAAAACACACATGGCGATAAACAGAGGCTCAGAATATAACGGCTCAAACGGGATGCACGGGCTAATTAGATTAACCCCTCTAAATGTGATTATGTAATCCTAAAGAGATAACGCCACTTCGGTACCTGCCAATGCGCTCCCTGACATTCTTATACACCTGGGTGAGTTTGGGCTCCAGGTAGGCCAGCAGCCTGTGCAGCAGCTCAGACACTCGCCACTGCTGCTGGGCCAGACCACCTTGCAGCACATACAGCAAACTGACAGAGAGAGAAAAAAAAACAAGGGGGGGGGGGATGTTGTGTTATTGCGGCATGTCAGCTCACATCAGCTCAGGTTACCGCTGCTGTCTGAAATCAGAAACCTCTGAAATACTGTAGATGACATAAACATATATTCTCTGCACACACACACGTTGCATGAACACGCGTGTGCACACACACACACACCCACCTGGCGTCTCTGAACGAGCCGCCCTCTCCGCTGAGTGGACTCTCCATCAGCAGCTCGAACAGCCAATGGAGTTTCTTGGGTTCCCGACCCTCCTATTGGAGGACAACAACGGCATCAATAACAGGGTGATTATTTATTTTTTTAGCTGGGCAACATGTACTCATCCACTGAGCTGTGATTAGCACCTATTGATTTTCAACCAAATTCGACCTTGTTGTTGAACTTAAAGTTAAGTTTCCTGCTGCAACAATCTGTAATTCAGGCAGCAAAAGTTTACAGTAAACATTGTCCTTTCTGTGAAAAACACACTTTGTACTTTACGTAATACTGCAGATAAAAATGGTGAGAAAACATTTTGTGACTGATTAACACAGATTATCATTTGCTGTTACCTGTTGCTTCTATGCACTTTACTGTTGACTGTCTTGTATTTGTGTCTTTCTGCACCCATCAATGTGAGAAATTAGTATGTCCAGCACATGTGAAGTAACTGACAATTGAATTTCTTTGACTCGAATTAAAAGCTAACACTAGTTTTTATAATTTTTTATATATATTTTGATATATATCTGAATACAAAGTACAGATGAGGCATTGGTCATGCAGGCATCATCAACCATAATTTTGATCTAATGATGGCATTAGTCAAAAAGTGAAGAGAATACAGACGTTCTATATCCTGAGGGAGACATGAATGTGTTAACACACATTTAATGACAACGGTTGTTGAGACATTTGACTCTAAAATCACAAATGTGAACCTGGTGGCGGTTTGAGACGAAAGGTCAGGGAATCATTAGGATTCCTCCTTTGGGAAAGATGCATGTCTGTTCACTACGTTGCGCGAATCCATCAACTCGCTGTCGAGATATCTCAGTCTGCACCAAAGTTGTGGACCGACAGACAGAAATTGGCGTCCCTGGGGCCACGGCTGGGAATGTTTGTGCTGTGAATGGCGTTTTCCGAAATCCAATTTTCACTCAAAGTTTGTCTTATTGATTTTTGATGAATCTGGTTCTTCGCCGTTTTTACAAGGGGGATAAACAGATAGATTCCCAGATTTGTTTAATGAGCCCTAAGCTATGGCGCATAGGTAGTATTTGTATGCATGTGAGCAACTCACACAGGCAGTAGCGATGCAGGTGCCCCAGTCTGTGAAGGTTTCCACTGTGACGTTGGCCAACGCCGTCCTGATCAAAGGGCACAAAAGCTGCCATAACCTGTCCACCTGCACACACACAATAATGAAAGTTGTTATTAATATTGACTTTTCTTATAAAAAAAAGTAGTGCAGTGTGTAAACGTGCTCCTGTGTGTGTGTGTGTGTGTGTGTGTGTGTGTGTGTCCGGCACCTTGCTGAAACTCCAGAGTTTGCTGCCTCTGATTAGTCCCGCAGTAATCTCACACACACAGCGCTGCGAGCTCTCATGGGGGTCGCTGGCGAGCCGCTCGAGGTGAGGCCATAGTATCGGCAGGAACACGTCGCCATAGTTACGAAAGAGCCCCTGTCAATCAAACGTGAGCGTGAAGGCCTGGTCGATGTTGGGGGGAACCATCAAGCGTTTAACAAAAGAAAGACGGATTACAGTCATCCGTTGGACGCAAGCACACTGTCAGCCGCCCGACGGAGGAGAATGAATCACAACACACTGATGACACAAATTCCAGCTCAATTCTGTTCAATTCAGCCTTGGCTTGAGGTGGTATGCTGTGTCACTTCTTTGTAAAAGGTTTGCCAGATCGATTGAGGTTGAGAGTTTAAATTGCACCTTGAAAAGACAGAAGCATCGGGGGTTGAAGCTGTCTTTTCCTTTCCGATCCTCCAGAGAGAGGAACTCTATAAGCTGGTCGATAAACTCGGGGTCCGAGAAATATTCAAAGATGATCTTTTCACCCTGAAACAAACACCAGATGTAATAATGGTAATATCAGGGCATGACAGAGCAAACTGTGTGTGTGTGTGGTACAGTGCTGCATGTGCACGCACCTCACTCATCTCCTCATACGGCAGGTCATCGCTCGGCTTCTCAGAAGCTGCATAGATCATCATTTCTCTGAGAGGAGCGGGAGACAAAGAGGCTGCTGTGATTTATAGATAACAGCGCGGGGAGATAATACGGATAGACACATGCTGTCTTCAAATGAGCAGCGAGGATAAATGAATGATTAAAAAGTCAGTTAGTCAGCAAGCCGCACGCACGCCGACACAGCCAGCCAGCCAGCCCTTCACCTATACATCAATTCTTCTATCTAGGCCAGGCAGTAAGTCGTTCAGTCAGCCCGATCTAGGCCAGGCCATGACAGGAAGTCACTTCGACCCTCTGCTAGTTATCCAGCCTCCCAGATCAGTCATCCAGCACGTAGTCAGATATAAAGTTAAGCACAGGGCTACAGTGTCTAATCAACCCGGCGGTTAAGTCAATCAACTATTTAGCTCCAACCAACGAGGTTAATCAGCCTCCAGGTTCCTAAATTCACCAGCTAAACACTCAGCCAGCCAGCCTTTTTTTTTTTCCCTTACCTTGGCCATGAATAGTAGCCCCAGTGTGTTTTCTCCACATAACACTGGGAGTCCCACTGCTCCTGAGTAAGAGGAAGGTTGTTGCTGTCGTACTGCAGCCAGCGATTTCCCTCACGATCCCCCACACACACGCCCTCTGGATCCTCCACGCCACCTACACACACAAATCAGAGGCTTTCAAAGTTGTTAACACACAAGCACTAATTATGTCTCATTTACGTTTTTTTTCCAATGTCAAGCAATTTGTAGTTTAGGATTGTCTCGTCTTGTGCACCTGCACCTTAATGTTGTTGTACATGTAAAATGCATAGTATAGTGAGATACACAATTTCGATTCCTTTGTATGTTAAGTACATGTGAAGAAATTGACAATAAAATTGACTTTGACTTATAGTTTTAACAGAAAGCAAATGTTCTGATCTTATTGTCCACACAATGAGAAATCACAGCATGGACATCAAGTCTATACATCATGATATAACTGGTTATTGGAGTTTCCAGTAAATAAGTATAGGACTTGTATATGTATAATTATATTTATAGGTATTGGAATACTCACTAATATCTGATGGTTTCACTGACACTTTTGGTGTTGGTCTTTTCAACTGCTTCAGGATACCAGCCATTGCTGAAATCGCCACCTAGGAGAGAGTGCGAGAGAAAGCAACATCTCATCCAAACGATTCTGATTCATACGCTTTCATTTCAAATGACTGATATGAATGGCTGTGAGTGGGGAGTGGACTGTGCCTCTGTAGCTGTGATATCCCAAATTCACAAGTATGGACTGTGTGCATTTCACTGTGGGTTGAGGGTTTTGAGGTTGATGCCACATAGTGACACTGATCCGCATTTATATCCACGCCTACAAATAAAACACTTTAGATGTGGCCACACACAAACACCCTACTCCAGGTCTGCTAGAAAAACTGCTGAGTACGAAAAGTGCCGTGAGTACAAAAAGTGCTGTCTGTACCAGTTTTTTGTTACACACATTAATGCGGAATATGCACAGTTTTACATTATTCTCTGCCATTACATTATGTTCGTTACCGTAATATATTGCCGCTGCTTTTAATCATATGTCGTTCTTTAGCTGCTCCTCTTCGTGCTTCCACTGGCCTCGTTGTTGCATTCAATTTCATGTCGTCAACTTAATGCATTCATTTTGCACCGTGGGCCAAACGTTTTACTCATGAATGCCAATGAACTTGAATTTGACACTAGTTTTGTTCCAAATTGAAATAACAAATGATTCTTCGAGGGGGCTGAGTATATAGTGTGTGAGAGAACTGAGAAAAAAAAGCCATCATTTCTGAGAGCTCTGCACATTTTGCTTTCTCTTTGTGTGATGTCTTACATTGACATCAAAGGCTATGCTATTTGTATCATTTCCTGTTGGTATAGAATAGTGGGAAAAGTGGCCTCATCATGATTACTTATATCTAAGCAAACACACACACGCGAGAAACCACAGACCTTGCGAATGCTGATGGAGTCATTTACGAGGCTCTGTGTGAAGAAGAGGACGGCGTCGGGAGGCAGTGGGTGATCATCCCTCAGCAGCAGAGACAACAGGTCTGTGGCCATGTGCTCAAACTTCCAGGGCCTGAAAACCCAAGCATACACACAAACACAGCATTAGCAGCATTAGAATAAAAATGTAGTGATTGACTGACAAGTGTTATTACCATGGCACAAAGAAAGCAATGCATAATTTCATATTTTAGTGCGGTGCCTTTTTTGATTAACATTTGTGCTGAGTCTTTGTAATTTTTATCATTAACTATAGCTTTATTGTTTCTTTATTTACATCGCTGGCTCAAGGCAATAGGAATGAGCAACATTTTTATCAGTGCATTTGCAGCTGCTACTGGTTATTATTAATGAATGACCTTTTAGAAACATAATGCAAAACGCTGTATGAAATAACATAACTAATGTGCTCTACGCTGGCACTTGTTTTTATATATACATTTGCATAGCACATAAATATACACATAATACATATGGAGAGAAAACCTACAGGTCTCTGTCTTCGAGGCAATCCAAGAGATCATTGACCAGCTTCTCATATTTCCTGGACAAAAGAAAAGATCTTATGAGTTTGTGCTCTAGCTCTTCTGTGACCTTGGAAAAGACAGAGAAGATTTTCATGAATGAATACATGAATAAGAACTACTGGTTATGTCCCTACCTTGGAAGGACCACGTTTCTGATTCGCTCACGTTGAAGTCCCTCCTTCAGCTCCTCTATGGAGGGCGGCTCCAAACAAGGCGCAGGGTTAGCAGACTGTGTGATCTGATTGGCTATCTCCACGCAGTCTTCAGTTACCTAGAGATGGAAGTTGGAGGAATACACAATAGGCCAATTAACTAGGGATCAGATGGGGGATCGGCTGGTGAGCTGAATGTTAATGGCAGTGTTGCTCACAGTGAAATAGATCCCGGTGGTGTCGTGCTGGCGGTGGATCCTGTCAGTGATTTCGTCAAACAGCAGACTAATGGAGGGCTTTTCCAGGGACACGGAGGGCGACAGGCCACAGCGAACCAGAGCAGGCCACACCTCTCCAACACAGTCCCAGTCCCTCGCACTAGCCTGGTTAGCGGTACACTGCACTCCCAGCAGGCAGTACAGGGCACCCTGTGCAACCGGCACAGACAGGACAAGGAAACACGACATATGATGAATGGTGGTGTAAACATCTGATGCACAGATGGTCGCTCATGTGCTGTGGCTAGCCGAGAGACTCGATCCTTCACAATCTGCATTCCTAGGCAAATGCCAAATGCACCAGAGAAATGTGGCCTTTTGTCTGAAATTGAAGGACACGACCGGTGTATCTTTGCAGCTCATATAATCAACAAGTCATTTGTTAATTGGAGCATTCAGGCATTCAGAGAGTAGTCAAATATTTCACTCGAATGAGGCCAATTAAAATGCTGCGGTGGGATGTAAATGATAGAAACAAACACACATAAACAGCGTTGTTCTCGTTAGCAGAATGGTCATCATGTTAATTTAATTACAGGGCGTGAAAGATGGAGGTTACATGGACATGCCCACCATTAAACCTCTACACGGTTTGCCAGTTGCTCCATTTCCATGTCCTCTATGTGGATTATCAACAGAATGACATTGCGACTTTTTGCTGGAGCTTCAGTATTTTTGCATCAGTGTGACACTGAGTTAGTAATGCACCATTTATAATAGCGATATAAATTATTTAAAGTTTCCCTTCACTCAAAAATGTGTTCATTGTTACGCAACTTGGATGTTTGAGCTTCACACCATAAGGTCTTAGCGAATTGGTCATTAGTCATTAATCAAAGTGCTTATGTTTGTTTATCTGCATTTGAGGTTTTCTTCTCAAGTTAAAATCAGTATAAATTCTTACTTTACTACTGTTTGATACAAGACTAATCCAGAGTTTCGGTGCTCTGATAGAAAATGCCCTATTACTCTTGTCTGGGTCGGTCAACAACAACACTGCAGCCTTCAGGCTATGAGCAGGGGCGTGAGGAAAGAGAAGGTCAGCGACGTGGGATGGGGCGAGCACTATAGGTCTGAAAGGGTCTTAAAACATGCTGTAAAACTTTAAAATCAATGTTGAGGGCCACAAGGTAACCAAAGTCAGGAGGCCAGAGCGGAGGAAGTGTGCTCAAATTATCTAGTTGTGGCAGTATGCGCGTAGCACATGTTGGAAGTTTTGGACTCACTCGAGTACCAGAGTACAGTGACCATTATGAGCAAGCTCAGGGCAATGACTACATTCATGTTCTATGTGTGTGTGTGCGTGTGTGTGTGTGTGTGTGTGTGTGTGTGTGGGGGTTACCTTGAACTGCTGTTGTGTTCCAGTGGTGTGTTGTGGGGAGAGCAGCTGTAGGATTCTGGGAATCAAGTCTCTGTAGGAGAAGCTATAAATTCCCAGTGCGTCAGTCAGCACAATTTGGGCCCTGCTACGTACCTGCAAGCATGTGCACACACACACACACACACACACACACACACACACACAGGCATGCACACATAGATGCATATTCTCAATTAATTTCTATTTTACCAAAGATATTTGCAGATCAGCTAGGGCTAGAAGTCCTGTACTGTTCACAATGCATTGATTGCATTAACAATGCTTAAGTTACATCTTTCATCCCTGTCAAATTACAATAACAAACTGCAAATGTAGTATAATAGCATCAGAGACTGGGAACGGGTAGATGTTTGTGTTGGGTTTTTCTCGTTGAAACAAACAGCTGAATTAATGAATGTGTGCTGTAACGGTTCTACCTGGCTGTAAGTGCTGGTTGACAGCAGCAGCAGATCACAGAGCAGCTCCTGATGAATTACTTTATATTCACTGCCCTCAACCACCAGCTTCCTCATCTATCGAGACAGGAATGCGTTTTTTGAATATTACATATATATATAAGAAAACCATTCATTTCATTCTGTGTGCATTTGGCTGCAGGGGCACAGATGTAGCTGCAATCAGGAAGTGTTGTTATACTAACCTCATGCTGGAGCAACACCCGGTCAATGAGCAGAGCTCTAATGTGCTGCTTTTTCCCATGAAGCTGCAGAGAGGAGAGGCAACACATTTAAATCACGCCGCAAGTGTCGGGAGTGAAACTGACAACGAGCCGCAGCCTCGCTCGCCTTTTTTCCGACTCACCCTGTCTTCCATGGACTTCTTGACGAGAGTGAAGCTTTTCCAGCGTGAATCAGACTCCTGCCTGTGGATGCCTCGGAAAAACATGAGGTCACTGATGACCTGCCGACAGACGCGAGGTTTTGTCAGCGTTGTGCTAACCTACTGCAGGATAGAATAATAACTTTTCATACATGAATAATAGAAAACATCACAGACTACAACACCTTAATGATGACAAACAGTGACTTTATGTCATCCTCTGAGTGCTCCAAGATGTGATCTGGTTGGCAAGAAGGGGACATGGTTATATTGTGCATTACGGTCACATTCTAAATAGAGTTGTTAAATGTTGGAGTGTATAATCTTCACTCACGTAGCAGCAGTCTCATGGTTTGGCAGATGGACTCTCTGTAGTTCTCCCGTGAATCATCTGGAGGGGAGGAGACACGCACGTCCCATAAGGACACAGAATGCGGAATGCGCGGCCTTATCACCCACCGAAACCGTCGGGAGAGCAGCTACCTCTGCTTGTTTGTCTGTGTTTCCTTACCATACTCAACACCTGTATGCAGCTTGATCTCCCCCAGACTCACCATAGAGGGCACGCTGAGGAGAGGCAGAAATGTAAGGAGCAGAACGTGACAAGCCTGCATAAATATACGTGTTTTTCTGTGTGTGTGTGTGTGGGTGTGTGTGCGCGTCTTTGTAGCTGCAGGACTCACAGGTCAGGTACGTGTGGTCCATCCAGATGGGGCAGCATGCTTCCAGCTCCAAGAAGGCAGTGCTGCACAACGGCAAGACTCTGCAACAGCTCCTCCCTGTGAATCAGGCCACACATTACAGAGTTTTCACAGTCGCGCGTGTGTGCGTGTGTGTGTGTGTGTGTGTGTGTATGAATTCAACTGGCAGGTCTATAATGGCCTTACAGCAGTCTGGAGTGGCTAAATTAAACTTTCCCCCCTTTGAACACTTAATTAGGAACCTTTGAGACAAACGTTAAACAGATGTTACATTTCAGGTTTCATTTTTGGCCCTACACATAACTAATTTATCAGAAATAAAACACTACAGTTTTATTTGTTTCTTCTCGTGTGTGTGCCTGATTACATCCAGAAAAAGGAGAAACGATGAAAAATGGCAGCGCACCTGCTCATTGGCTGATCTCCAGAGACGTGGCCCTTGATTCGCTCCAGCTCAGGGTGCAGGAGGCGGGCCAGCAGCTGGAAAACAAAGTTCTCCTCCTCCTGACTCGGCACGTGCCAACACACGCCCAGGGCTGCCACATCGCCGGCTCTGCCCCAGTCCTGGAGAGACCCAGAGAGAGAGAGAGAGAGAGGAGTTGGGCAGAGCACGAGAGAAGCTCAAGTTCTTCCACTGGAACAAATGGCAGATCCAGTCTGACCCAAACCACAAACATTGGATTCTGAAAACAAACTAATCCCCTATTAGCTCGTCAGCAGGTGAATTCAAAAAGCACGTCATAGAGAAATGAAAGAAAGAAAATCTAATCGACACAAAATACACAATGAGGTACATGAACTGCAGATGAAAAGGCAGCAAATGAAATAGTGTGAAAGAGGCAGAGGAATGTAGCTGTAATTACCACCACCCACACATCATAAAGCATCATAAAACCATCACTTCCCCACACGTACATAGACATAACTAAATATGACGAGGTTTTATTGTATCTATTCCAGCAGAACTTTACTCTCATGTGACCACACACTTCTACACCTTTACATTATGTTTCATAGCGTTGATAATGATGACATCCTGCTGAGCAATCCCTGCTCAGAAGACGGTATTCAGCATGAGGATGTCATCCTCCCGGCATTAGTGCGGCGTCTAACAGAAATAGCAACTAGGAAATCAACATGTTTCTTTCATTGGAGCGACGTCTCCTAGCAACTGTTTTAGAACAGAAATTTTTAGTAAGGTTTATCACTTCACACATTCTATGTATTATTTTGCACCGTATAGTGTTTGTCAGATAAGTGGAGCCCAATCTTTTTTGGTTCGTGGCCCATAGAAATGAAGAAGTGTCTACTGGTAAACCCCTGATTACAGAAAGTCTGAGCAGTTCATCCAAAGTGTTTTTTCCCCTTGTCAGGATTCTTGTGTTGAAGGGATATTAGAGGCTTATAAAAGGTAAAATATTTAATATTTTTAACAAGAAAAAAAGTATGCCTTTCGTAGTCATCACATAAACCTCTCAAATTTACCTCCTGACTATGAATACTATTTCTTTCAGGAAATAGCTGTTGATATTAATATTATCTTTTTTGCTCATGCAGAGAAAGCAAAAGAGAGATAGATAGAGAGGGTGTTAGGAAGTGTAGTTAACACTTGATATTTTTTAATTGTTGTCATGAGAATAAAAAACACATCAAAATTAACTGTAACAGTTTCATAAAACTTGTGGCATTCGGTGTGACATAAAGAACGTTTTTACCCGTATAGGGAGGTCAGTATCGAACCCTCCGGGGGTGCTGCGGTACTCGGTGGGGTAGAGGAGGGACAGGGAGCGGAGTGTGTGCTCCAGCAGGCTGCAGGCGAGCGTGTACCCCCGTCTGCAGCGCAGACGCACGCAGACGACCAGGATCCGCTCCAGGTCCCCGTGGTATATCAGCAGCTCTTTACCATCCACACGGCTTATCTAAAAAAACAACACACAGGCGCATGCATGCAAACACACACACACACACACACACACACACACACACGCACACAGACGTCAATTCAATATCTTAAATATTGAGGTTCTCCAGTAAATCACAGCATATGGCTCGCTCACATTCGCATTATGCTCCCGGGAGTAATAAAACAAAACAGAAAGGGTATCAATATGTTCTGGTTAACGAGAAAGCCCTTCGTTATTTATGACTGTGCAGGGTGCACACTGCGCAAAATGTCATTCGGTCTTTTTTTTTCTCCTCATACATACAGCTAACGATTATAGATTAATCTTTGATTATTTTCTTTTTATTTGATTAGTTTGGCCTGTTAAATATTGAGTCCCAAAGTGATGACTTGTCCTGTCCACAACTGTCAGATAACTGTCATAGAGGATAATGCATCAAAAATTCTTGACACTTAGTTGTCAAATAAGACAATAAGTTAGCAAATAATTGCATTCTGCCTGTTCTATTCATTTGAAGATTTTCCACTGATGCTGAATTTCCATTTAAAAGATTCCATGTAATTTTAAGAGACAAACTAGATGATCATTTCTGCAAGAGTTGGAAGTCCTTAGGACACGATAGATCCTTGTCTCACCTCGGAGAGCAGCTGGAGATTCCACAACAGCTCCTTATCCAGTTCCTCTTCACTCTGAAACTCCTCGTCTACACACACATGAAGAGGCTGAGTGATGCTGCTCTCCCGACGGTCCCGGTGTTTTTGAGGTTATTTCAGTATTTCAGTACGGGATGACAACATCTTCATGTCTGCAGGTCAGTCTTTGATAAGGACTGAAATGACTCAACAACCTTTTGAGGATGATTCATACTGATTCGGTAACCCCTCGTGATGCCCTCTTGAAAAGAGAACAGCTGTGTCAAATGGATTGTCATCAAACCTGATAGAGACATTTATGCCCCTCTTAGACTAAGTTGTAAAAACTTTGGCAATCCCTACGAAAGCATTACCATTAGCCTCATCTGTGTTTCGCATTTAGTGCCAATTAGCAAATGTTAGCACTCTCAACTGATGGTGAACATGGTAAATGTTATACCTGCTTAAATGCCATGACATGAACATGTTGGCATTGTAATGGTGAACATGTTTCAGGTCATCTTTTAGCTGAAAGTACCAGTAAGCTTGCATGACAAAGCAAAAAAACAAAGAAAGGCTATACAAGAAGACAAATTCTCACCACATAATGCCTATTTCGCCATTAACGTCAAAACTCAGCGCTTATTTTTGTTCCACTTCGCCACCGAGTTCATTAACCAAATGCTCAAAGATTATTGTGAGGCAGAAATAGTCGGGAAAACACAGGTGTTACCAATGATACTAAATAAGGTTCCGCTCCATTTAGTGCAGCAGAGTATTTCCAGTGAGCAAACACGCACAACAGCAGCAGCCTGACTCTAAGTGACCTGAAAAGAACTAAACCTGAATTAGTATCATTGGAACACCTGTGTTTACCTACTATTTCATGTCAATACGGCTGCTGCAACAGTCTATTATCACTGATAGTTGAGGATGTGCATTCTTTTGTGAATATCCTCCTTCCTAATGACTCTAATAATGAACACTGACCAGGTGTTAAATATGCAACCTGAAGATTTATAGTTATTGTGCAAACTGCAGATTTCAATGAATAGACTTGTGAATGAACATGGTGGTTTAGACCTTTAGGACAGTTTTCATGCAAACAAACACTACTACTGCTGTAACTACTGTACACACTAGACTATTTGACACACACACACACACACACACACACACACACACACACACACACACACACACACACACACACACACACACACACACACACACACACACACACACACACACACACACACACACACACACACACACACACACAGTGTGGTACTGACTGTCAATAATGTGGAAAATGACGCTGCAGCAGTGAGGGACGAACAGACGGAGAGACTCGGCGGGATGGCACTGCAAACAGACGTATCCATGCACAGGCGCACGCACACACACGCGCACACACACACACACACACACACACACACACACGCAAACACACATTCAGATGCCATGCCAAGCACGCAGAGCCAAACATGAGGAAGAATTTAGGCAAAGGAATTTGGGAAAAAAAACAGTGAAAATGAGGAAAAATAACAGTTAAAAAGAGGAAACCATTTAACTAGAGTTACATATCACATAAAGCAAGTAAATGGGTTAAATTAGTTGCAAAACTACATATCATGGCAGCATATGGTAGTATTTACTATACATAGTAATGTATATGTATAAACACATACACATGCCTGATCTTGAGCTTGTGATCTCTCTCTAGCTTTTGAGCTCTAGTGAGAATAAAATGCAGAATGCAAAAAATGAGCGTCGCACGGAGAGTTTAAATGTGCCTGAGGAATACACACATACCTTTGCTGCCGCTCTGCACATGTCAGCCACCATCCTGCCTGACACACACGTCTCAAAGATGTTAGAGGTGGCAAAATGATAGACCTTCTGCAGCGCCACCTGATAAAGGATGAAGTCCGTGAAGATCAATAATATAATAATATAGTAATTGAGAGTGTTATAATGCATTCCTGTGCTCCTCTTGTGTGTGTGTGTGTGTGTGTGTGCGCGCTACCTTGTATATTTCTGGGGAGCACTGTGTGAGGATGGTGCTGACTGTGGAGGACAGACCCAGGTCCACCAGGCTCTCCAGATGAGCCTGAGCATCCGTGTCCGCCTCACCCCGAGTCTGTTCCAGGGTGCTGGTGTCTATCAGAGCGAAACACCTGCAGGTGCACGGACACACATGCGCATCCATATAGTGAGCAGACACGTATACACTTGTCCGTCAACAAAATCAACTGCACAAACTACACAAGACTGAAAAAAGTGGCCAGCAGAACCAGAAGGTACTTAAACATGGACAACATGGATTTAATGAAGGACTTAATTAAGTTATTTCGTCCTTACCTGTCCAGAAATTGGAGAACAAAGTCTTCAAACTCTGCTGTCGCAAAACAAAGATCTATCTCAGCCTAAAAAGGAGAAATAAAAGCTATTAGCTTAGAAATATATTTGATAAATAAACCGCTGTTTATGTTTCTGTATGTGAGCCGGTTTGATCCCACATGGAGAAATGATTCATCTTGAAATACTTTCAATTGATTGGTGAGCATCAATGGAGCTGGCAGGCCAATTTTGTTACCTTGGTAATGGAAAATGTCTTTAAATAATTAATAACCAGTTTTTCAATACTTATATTGCTTAACATTTTCCAGATCTTACGTTTATTTAACCTCTTTTGTGACTGAAACGAGTGTCGGTCTCTACCTCAGTGAGATCACTGTGTCGTGATGGAGCAGATGAACAATCCACTAAAGGCACCAGAGTGGTGAAGGTGGTGATGAACTGGAATGTTATCTGGACAGAGAGAGACAAAAGGAACCCGATCCATTTACGTCATCTGACCGGAGGAGTTGAACAACCTAGCAGATGCTGATGAAATACCTTTTTTCAAATGTATTAATTCATTCTGGTGTGATGGATTAATGCATTCTGGAGACAATGAGCACAATAAAAGAGAAGTTCAATCCATTTGACAATCTGTGCATAACCCGGAGACGGAGCCACGATACTTGCGAGTTTTTCAAATTGATATATTCATACTACTTTCGCGATTAATAGGACAGGCCGATGTACGCTGGAAGGGAATTTAATCAGCGAGAGCGTCATTCTCCGCTTGTCTAACAATTCTTCTTCATTGCTAATCAACACATCTATTACTCACCATGCACTTGCTGAAGTCGTTGGGGTCCACCCCTGGCAGCGCGCCCAGGAGCAGCGGGAGCACGTGTGCACGGCCCTCTGGGTAATGGTTGTTAGGGGAAACCAGGCTGCGAGCCATGCCGATCATGCAGCTGAGTGTGGCGGTGAGAGTGTGCGGCTCCGTCAGGGTCTGCATCGCCGCGTACGTCCTGGTATACATAAGGTAAATAACAGAATGATTTGAGGAAGACTTTAAAGAGGATATAACAATCTTTTTATGATTTCTCCTTTTTTTATACTATTATGACATTTTATATCTGAATTAAACATGATTTAAGGCCTAAAAAAGGCTCCATGAAAGCTAAAAGCAGAGGCTACAGGCTGATGGTTTATGCATATCTGCAAACTGCTGTTCTTTTTTTTGTTCACATATTGAAAGTCAGATTTATGGTTGTAATTAAGAAGTTTCCGTTTAAAGTTAAGGGCGAGAAAAGGAAGTGAAATCCTACGACGACTGATTGTTTATGTATGGAAATCTGATGAAATCCAGCTTCCAAGAGCTGGCCAATCAGAACAGCAGACTCATCGGGAGCTAAAACATCCTGTCTCAGACAGAGGCTGAACTGACCGTCTGCATGAAGGGCCGGTAAATCATCTTGAAAAGTGCACAACATGATTATTAAAAGGCAGATGCTTACTTCTCAAGTACAGGTGGAATGACGAGTTCTGGCGAGAGGAGGGCCAGGTTCTGCAGAGCGAAGGCGGCATCCGTGCTACCGGTTTTGCTGCAAAACACCAGAAGAGGGCAGGTGAACGCACGGCGACATACAGATCGGCGTCAACAACACGCACACGCATTCACAAGCCCAGATAATCATAGATGACCCGTCTGTCTGGATTAGCTCCTAAAGCCTACGCCTATAGAGTGGCTGCGCTTTCCAGTGAAATGCAGTCGGGCTGAGTCTTGTTAGATAACTCACTGGCACGGATTCAAATTGTATTTTTAGTGTTGTTTTTTTGCATAGTTGTAACTCATTAAATCTGTATTAGTGTTTAATTTTTAAAAATTGTCATTTTTTATATCCATATAATCGTTGTTTCAACTGCATTTCACATCATATTATTTCATTATTTCAATGTATTTTGACTACACACTGTTATAAAGTCCTATTGAAATAGCTACTTAAAAAACAATTGTTTTATTAGCAAATTTGGCCCAGTTTCAACATGACTGGGAGAGTTGTGGTTGCTATATTAATTGCTTGGAATAACATTATTGTTGAGATAAAACTGGTAATCAGGAGGTATCAGAGGAAGAAATTCTGGTCATTAAATGTGGGTTGACAAGACCACTTGGCTCTGACTGTGCAACAGACTGTTCACACCTCCACAACGACACCTATGGTTTCTATTCCTGCTTGAGTAAAAAATACTTTCTATTGGCCTTCCCGCTTAGTGTAACATGAGGTCATCTTGCATTGTTTTTGTTAGGAACTATTTTTACAGAATGGCCTATCTGAACACGCAATATAATTATTCATTTATATTTTGGGCTACCGTTTTCTCTTCGCTCTTTTTTTTTTCCTCTTCGATTGTTGTGATTTTACTTTCTTCGCTTATAAATTTCTGCTACGGTGCATCAATATTTGCTGCGGAATTTGTTATTGGGCCTTGACTTCAAGGCCTCTCATGTCCTCTCACTACTTTGTACATCTTATTTTAAAAGTGCTCGCTGAATAAATCAATGAAAAATGGTGAGTTACTGGGTTGTTATTGTAGAAATGCGACTGATGCACACCAAGGTTAAGGCGTGGGAGTAGTTTTAATTCATTGATGATGTATGACCGTCGTGTCAGACTTATCATGTTACATCAATTTCACTCCCTGTCTATGTGTGCAGAATTTTTTTTTTTTATTGACCTGCATAAATGCATATGTCATACATATATGCATATACCAATAGGTTGGATTTGTGTGGATCATATTGGTTTATGTATTTAGATGTGTAAATGGAAGCACATCTAAATTCCTACATTTTATGGCTGTTTCAATTTCTCCAGACCTCTAACATTTACAACATAAAGGGGACGATGAAACCTTCCAACACAGGATGTTGTTGTAACTACTAACATTGTGCAGTACCTGTACATAGCCAGCAGGGCAGCTCCAATGAGGCTGCGTGTGAAATCCTGCAGGTCTGCGTCAGTCAGCCTCTGACATTCAGGAACCACTGTGATCCAGCTGGGGCCAGCGTGGCGTTCCCGGTGCACGCGGCGCACGACACTCGCTGGCAGACGCTGCAGCAACCGCATCAGTCGAGCCTGCAGATACACACACACACACACACACAACACACACAACAGATATACACAATCAGGCATAAACAGATATCTGTGATATCGTTTCTCTGGAAGATGTGTGTGTGTCATTATTGTGTTGTTACTGCGAGGACGGTCAGCCAACTCCTGAATGACGGGTCATAAATCAAGAAGACGGTGACAGCAACAGACTGAAAATGCATTTACAACCTGCTCTGACTGTGCGTGAGTGTGTGTGTGTGTGTGTGTGTTTGTGTGTGTGAGAGAGAGACTTACCTGCCAGCGACCATGATTAGATGGATGGTAGAAGGAGGCAATACTGTTGAAGAGGCAGGTCAGCTCCTTCTGTGCAGGGTTTTCAGGTCCACCCTGCAGGTTAAAATATTAGGAGTAATTATTCACCATAATTAAGCAGCAATAAACATGTTTTTTTATGTATTTTCATAAGACAAAATGGAAATCATGTGTACCAGTAGTGCTGTGATCCACAACACCAAGTGTCCTATGTCATAGGAGTTGGTGAGGTACCGTGGTGTCACTATGTGACTGACTCCGACAGGAAGGTTCAGACTGCGCAGGATCCTGGTGAAGATCTACAGGAACAATAGAGTTTAACCGAGGACATACAGACACACCGTGTCCACATAGTTCTGCTAATGACTCACTGTGGGAATATAAGAGGTCCAGTCCACGTAGCCGATGTTGTCGTTGGCCAGGCGTGCAAACAGGTTCACTAGGTGCTGCAAGACAATATAAAACAAACAATCACCCTGAGCACAAAGAACATTCCCAGAAGTGAAGGCTGTCATTCCAGGAATAAAATATGGCCACTTTGAGGAAAAGAAAGAAGGAGGAAAAAAAGAGATGTACGAGACAAGAGGAAGAGTGCACATCCAGGCGGCTTTGGGCCAGGTGGCTGGATGAAAGCAGAGGAGAGGCACAAATGGAAAATCTTATCTGCACAACGGCTGGAAACTGTCAACTGGTTATAACATTTCAACATTTCAATCATCGTCATTATGAGATGTAAAAAAGCACGTCACTTCCAATTACCCGGAGATGGAAAGCCACAAGATGCATTGGTTCTAAAAATATCTTTTTCAATTGAGCATTTGATTCATGAGATTTGAAAAGCGGAATTTTCATTACTTTCAACTTAAGGTCTGAATCTGTGTGTGTGTGTGTGTGTGTGTGTGTGTGTGTGTGTGTGTGTGTGTGTGTGTGTGTGCATGCCTCACCCCTTCCCAGCTTGGTTGATTTTGCACTGACACCCAAAGGCTCATTAATTCATCAAACCACAACCTGAAAGCACACACACAAAAAAACAGCATTATATCACCTCCACTGACAAATACACACACCTGAGGCTGTTGTCCAATTCTCCCTCATCTATCTCCAATTCCCCAAAATATGAACTTGCTCCCTCCCCTGTAGATTTAGGAGGAGCGTAAGCAAACTGAAACGGAAAAACGGAGCTTATTAATGATGATGTATTGTGGAAACTGTGCGGAAACTGCTGATGAATCCAAGACTAAATCCAGACAAATAGCTTGCGAAAGAGTGACTACAATAAAGAATGCGCCGAATGCTGTGAAGAGGCTCGGTAGTTTAAGGGAGCGGAAAGAGAGAGGAAGCCTTTGCAGGGAATCAAAACATTAGCAAAACTAGGAGGGAAACCACTACTAATGCAAGAGGAACGTTATTTATTGAGGCTCTCAGCTGCAAAGTTATAAATGCTTACAGAGCTTGAAAATGTTTTTTTTTTTTTATTACAAGGCGTGCAAACTCAAGGTAACGCAGCTTGAAGGGACTCGGCAAGGTTATAAGAGCCAATCAAATTATCCAATAAAACTATTGAGAAATAACAAGTTAAAGGTTGAATTTCAACCACAGGAACAGAAAACAGAAACATATCTTGACGTTTTTTTTGCACTGGTAGAGACCGATAAATGTCTTTGTACCAGCTCCGGCTCTGGAATGTTGCACTTTCTGTTTAATGTTTCTGATCAGAACGAGTGCCATGAGTCACTTAATTTGCCGGACTTACTGGAAGCCCTGGCTGTGCTCCTCTGGGGGCATGATGGTGGGCAGGAACAGCTCCATGTTGCTGACGGCCTTCTGCATGACCATGTCGAACACACACAGCAGGGGGCGCCACTCCTCAAGCATCTCTTTGGTGGAGGATGCGGGGAAATATCTGTGAAATTCAAACAAACACACACACACACACACACACACACACGCAGGCACGCACACACAGCACAGACAAACATGAGCGCGTATGCAGACGAGCGAGGACAAGTGAAAATACAGACGCGCACACTGATCAACAGTATGCAGCTCAACCGAAGATCAAAGCAATACATTATCCGGAGCACAAATTACATGATCACAGAGGATGAGACTTACAGTCTGCAGCTTTTGATCAAAGCCTTCAAAATGTGGTCCACTGAGCTGCAAACAAGCAGAGAGAGAGAGAGAGAGAGAGAGAGAGAGAGAGGAGGTGTTTGAGTGCGTTTTGTGATCCGCTTTCACTTCACCGATAATTCAACTTTCGGGCTGCGACAAACAATTCACTTAATTGTCAAGCAGTCATTGATCATCGTAATTTTTAGAAAATGAAGTGCCCATGAGCCGTACGTTTTTCTGAAGATAAGTTTAGCGTTTAGAAAAAATAATGTGCATGTTGGCGCACTGGAACGGCTCTGCTGCACTAAATGGAACAGAACCTTAATGAGTACCATTGGTAACACCTGTGTTTACCTAATATTTCATGTCAACATGTCTGCCACGAAAAAGGTCAATTGCCTGAGTAATATCTGGCGTATTCGCTATTCCCATTCTCATATTACTAAACTCTTTACTTGGAGTTCAGAGTAGAGCTACAGTTAATGCAAATCTGTATTTAGGATACGGTTTGGGTAGGAAGAAAACTTTTAAAATATAGTATGAAAGCAGTTAATTTTACACAAAGTAAAGAGAACACCGTGTTTTAACTTCTTGTAATGGGTACATGTGAAATGTAAACGCACATACTTGGGGAACCAGATGAGTCCAAACTGCTCGGTTTTGGAGTAGACGACCCTGTTGTACAGATCATACAGCGGTCGCCATGGTAACACGAGGTCATCCCTTGATAGCAGTTCCTTCTTCCTGTTGGGAAAAGTCAATCATTTTCAATATCTGTTTATTCCTCATTGTGGAGCGCACACACACACACACACACACACACACACACACACACACACACACACACACACACACACACACACACACACACACACACACACACACACACACACACACACACACACACACACACACACACACACACACACACACACACACACACACACACACACACACACACACACACACACACACACACACCTTCAGGCACTTTAGAATCTCCAATTAACCAAGCATGTTTTTAGACTGTGGGAGGAAGCCAGCAAACCCGGGGACACAGTTGGGAAAGAGAAGGTTTTAATTATTCACCCTATTTATAACAGATTTGCAAGACGTAAAGTGGCTTCATTGATATTCAAGTCTTTGAAAAACTCCCCATTCAGGACATGACAGTAATAATGTTATGTGAAAAATTACAGGTGTCTGGAGGCATCTGTAATACAGGGAAAATGACTCATGACCTTGCAGGCTGCACTAAACGTGATGACTGCCAAGTTCCAGACATGTCTGCAAACATTATCTCAGGCATTAGTAATTTGCAGGTGTAGACCCTGGTTAAAAGAGATTTACAATACAAGCCCTTGCACTTGCTCTGGGCTGCACTTCTTAATGCACTCTGAGGCGCTTTAAAATTATTTTATGACATGATTTCTTGAACTTTTTTGCACTCGCTCGATGCTGACCTCCTTTATGTACTCTAAGGGGCTTTAACATGTTTTTATCATTTGATTTTACTGATTTTATGAACTCTGTAGTATGTATCCCATTGTTTTATTATATGTCTTTAATATCCCATTTTTATTTTATCTTGTTATCCTTGTTTATGGCTCGAATAAGTCTCGATATATTAAATCTTGATCCACTGAGCCATGTTGCTTCATAACACTGTTCTTAAAGTGGACTCTCATCACCAGGAGGGTGATTCTGTGACAGGCCTGTCAACAGGGCAGTTTTCAGGTTGATCAGGGAACATTCTCATCTCCGTACGAAGATGCATTCAGTCTGACATTGTTGTTTAGGTAAGTGATAATTCAAAAAGAAATTATGCGGTTAAGTCAAGTCAAGGCAATTTTATCTGTACATCCCAAAATCACAAATCCCAACTTCTTTTCCACGGAGGGTTTTACAGTTTTTACAGCAGCATTACATAATATTAGTACTTGCAGACTTTTATCTTCATATTTGTTGTAGTATTTCAGACCAGTGAATCAGAATATTTCCCAAAGTACAGGGGAGAAATTAAGTAGGGAATTAAGGGCTTTATTTTTCCTTCTGTTTTAATTATTATAAATTTAAGCCTCCTTTTGCCATGTATTCATGTTTTCTCCCTTTCCATCTAAAATGGGCTTTTTGTCTGTTATTTTTTGATTTGCAATTTCCTTCTTAATGTTATCTTTAACATGTATTTAACGTGTATTTTATTGTTTGTTGTAAATCAGGTCCTATACGAATGGGAGTTTATTATTATTATTCCAAAGCCATAGGGATAAATGAAGGGGGGGTTAACATCTAAAAGTAGACAAAAGTGAATATCTGCAAGCTAATCACGCAATAAAGTTACCGTTTTCAATGATTCATGACTTCTCAAACACCCTGTTAAGTTTTTAGATTGCTGGTGTAGCCTTGAATTCCTCTTGTCTCCTCCTTTTCTCATTCAGTTAACAGCTTTGACTCTCATTGGGGAGATTTGAAAAATGAAGGCGAGCAGAGACAATCAGGGAAATGACTGAAAAAAATGGAGGATGAAAAAAAAAAGCCTATCGAGACCCGATGTGCGATGTCAGGCATCAAATTCATCTCAGCTTTTGAGACCTGCCACTTTTTAAGATATGATTAGCCCAGATCATTCTCTTTTCATGTAATGCGAAAAACACCCAGACAAACGACATCTTCATTACGATGTTGTTTCGTGATTTATGCGAAAATCATGGAAACAACTGGTGATGAATAGCAAGAGATAAATGTGACCTTCATTGTGAATATGCTCTAGTCGCCAGAGTAATAACAGATCCTATTTGAAAGATAAAAGCAAGGGAGTTACTTTGTAGGTCAGGACTTACAAAGTAATAAACACAGCGTAGAGCCAGCACACTTCTTATCTATGTGTGTAGGAGTGTGTATCCAGGCCCCATGAACTAATTAGGACTTTATAGACCATTTTATATAAAAAGCAATACACAGGCTAATAATGCGATGCGTTTAAACCTAGAGATGTAGAAAAACATTAGTGTTGCTACATCTACAAGACTAAATGGCAGGAACACCACAACGTCACCATGCTTTAAGCACACAATACAAGATAAATGTACTCGTTACTTCGGCCAATTTCATACTTTTTACCTCCTCTGTTTATCAGTTTGTCCGTCTTCTTATTTGTTTATTTGCTGAGTAGCAGAATTGAATTCTGAAACTGATTTCACTAAGTGGCAAGATTTTTCTTCTTTTCGTAATTCTTAATGAATTACAGCATTCCGTTTAATTTGGATGCCGGAGCGGAGCTAACAATTCCGATAACCGAAATAACAAATCAAGAGGATTGTGCAAGCCGCAGCTCTGCGGGCGCTTTCTAAATTACTCTTTGTTTTTTTTTCTTCCCTCAGCTCTGCAGGTTGTCCAAAGCTCCACGCATGGCGGCGCGCCAAATGGCAGAGAGGTAAGAAATGAATCCACTTTAACGCGCCATGTGACGACATCCTTATACCACCTGTGTCAAACCGCTGTTTACCAACCGGGCCACTCGCTCGCTCCCAGTTTTCTCATTATACAAAAGAATAAACAAAGGCAACAGATCTGATGCTGGTTAATCCATTTTTTTTTTATAGTGCAAAGCTCTCATTGCTTTTGTACAAACATCCTGAAGCTCCTCCTGGGTGATCCCCAGTCCAGCTGGAACACACAGGCCCTCTGGTTGTAGGTCTTTCCCCGTCTCTTATTGTGTTTGTGTGTGTGTGTGTGTGTGTGTGTGTGTTTGTGTCACACCCACTTGAGAAGCTGAATGAGGAGCCTGGCGTAGCTCTGCATCATGTAGGGCTCCAGGTTGGGCAGCGTCACCAACTCGTAGAGCAGCTTGATGAAGAGGACGTGGTCCTCTTTGCTGAACCTCCGGCCGTACAGCTTCAGGAACCTGGGGGTGTGAGAGGAGCATGGCGGCCGATCAGCTGATCACTCCCAGCTCCCTGCTGGCTGACCCGTAATCTCAAATGCACGGCTCCAGATCCCAGGTGGGATAACAGGTGACGCACACTTGTCTAACCTGAACACAACTTCATTATGTTTGAGCTGGGATCTGTAACAACATTATGGTGGTTAAATAGGACACTGATACAAACAGTGGAATAAATAGTGCACCTATGTGTGAGGCAGAGAAGTATTGCTACAACTAATTTATGGATTAAGAAATGTGTCATTCCAGCCCAATGACCTCAAAATAACTGTCTGGGTGACGTGCTGTATGGACTCTTTTTTTGTCGTGACACCATTATGTCAATAGATGGGAAACGCGCTCGATAACAAATGGTGCGTTCAGAGCTTACGAGAAGAGTTTCCTGGACCAGAACGCGACGCCGGGCCACAGCTCTCTGAGGAGGACGGATCTGGACAGGTTGGCCTTGATGTCCGCCAGCAGCTCCGCGGCCTCCTGGTCCAAGCGGTCGGTGTAGGGAAGCAGGCCGTTATACACGATCTGCTTCTGCGGGGCGAACGGGGCCGACTCTCCGTCCGCGCTCATGGTTCCGCGAGCGCGTAAAAGCAAAACACAAAGAGGGAAAAAAGAGTTGCTTTCCGTTCTTTAGCTACCTGCTGGACGTGGCCCTGTGGACATTAGAGGGAATAATCTGCTGTGTCCAGCAACCGGGCAGGAAGGCAGGCGATAACAGGGCTGAGTGGGGGGGGGGGAGAAGTGTGTCACGCTAATTGAGCCGCGCGCAAAGCCCTGCGCGCGCGCGCTTGGAGAGAAGCGGCCTGACCCGCAGCGCTACGTCACCGCCCCCCCCCCTCCCTCCCTCCCTCCCCTCACGCGCACCTCTAACGGCGGTGACCCGTGACGCACGGCGGGAGGTCGAAGCGGGTGATTAGTCCGCGGCACACACGCTGCTCCGCCGGGAGGCCACTAACGAGACACGGCTTTGATAGACGGGATGTATGCGTGCTGGGAAATATGCATGGACTGGACTACAAATCCCAGAGGCGCTGTATATATGTGTGTGTGATGTGTGGTGTGGGATAATCTGCAGTATATTCGGATGATCTGATAACTAGATTAATGTCCCCCTGCTTTTTTCCCCTCTCCACTAATGGTTACTGGAATAAACAGAGGAGTCCAGTCTGTTTGTCTGGTGCAATTAGTGACTCACTATTTATCTATTTATCTATGGGCCTGCACGCACTCCAGGTTTTTTATTTACCTGTGCACTGAAACGTGCCAGTTGATAAGCAATTCACAACCTGGCAAGTCCTGTTCATGGGTTCCCACGCCCATTTCCGCTGTCTTATGACACCTTTGTCCCCGACCTTCTCCATTCTTATGTTACTGTGCACCCTTCCTTGTAAATCCTTTTACTTTAAGCCCGTGTAATTCTTTGACCACTCCATACTTAGAGCGGTACTGCAATTGCAGGATATTGTCTGGTGGGTTTGCTGCTCACAGCCAGGGCTCAGAGTGCAGTGCAAAGGCCGTTTTGTCAGGTCTGAATCTTTTGAGAAATGGGGGCGAGTGCTGCAACTCCACCACCTCAGCTTTTTTTTCCTTTTTTTTTTAGAGCCGCCTGATTGCATAAAGTGCTCTGTTACTCAACCCCTGCCTCAATCTCACTGCAACCATCAACCTTTCTGAGACAGACATAGGAGCACATTTTTTTATATATATATATAACCTGATCCATACCGTGAAGGGTCAGGATTGGAACAGTATGTAAAAGGTAAAACTATTTTCTCTCTGCAAACATGGGAGAAGACGCTGACAGAGACACAGACTTTGAGAGACGTCCCAGAACAGAATGTGCCTTCCACGCAGCTAGGCACAGACATATCTGTCCTCGAGTGTCACGCTGGTCTTTGCCAAGTAATCTCACCCAAGTCATAATCAATTACGTTCCAGCAGATTTGATTACTTTTTGACTTTTCCGCAGTCTGACTGCTGTCAAT
Organism: Eupleurogrammus muticus; assembly: GCA_036785175.1. Classification (NCBI taxonomy): domain Eukaryota; kingdom Metazoa; phylum Chordata; class Actinopteri; order Scombriformes; family Trichiuridae; genus Eupleurogrammus; species Eupleurogrammus muticus. Next base: position 17,917,995 of record JAYKQN010000015.1, read on the forward strand.
GCCTTAGCCACTGAATCATATCCATGAAGGAACATGGTGCCTGGTCCTATTTGCTCTTTGTTGTGATGTTTCTAGGTGTCTGTGTATAGAGAATTTGTGTGTGTGCGTGCACGTGTATCCGTGTTTGTAGGGGCACAGGCGCTTGCGTGTGTGCACAAGTGTATGCGTGCGTGCATCTGTGAGATTCATTATGTCGCAAGTTGAGTCTACAGATGGAAAATGTGATTCAGGTTGATGATGCTTCTTTGACTCAGCAGGGAGAAAAACTAAAAAACTAAACAGAGAAAGAGAGAGAGAGGAAAGTGATGGAGAAAAAAAAAACAGCACAAGAGAGACAGGAAGGAGACGATTTTCCCGATGGAAGATGTTTTTGGATTCCTTCAGTTTGCTCGTCTCTATCTCGCTCGTGATCTTCTGCAGATATTTAACAAAATAAAAAGCTGTCCTGAGAACAGTAACCCACAAATCGAGCTGCTCATTTTCACCAGGGATTTATGGGGATGCCAGTTTTCTCACTCTGAAAAATATTGGAAAACTCAGGCAGCCAATGAAAGTGTGTGTGTGTGTGTGTGTGTCGGTGCATGGTTTTCATGTGTGTCTCAGTTTGGAAGAGTGTAAATGATGTGTCTGGGAAACCTGCATCAACACACACGCACACACACACACTTCCTTCCAACCCAGCTGGGTTTTCTGTGGGAGATATGCAGCCCAGTTTTGTTCATTGCCAGACAGACGGGTAATATATGGCCCCCCTCCTGCCTCACACAGACACACAAACAGACACACACACACTCAAACAAATACATAACCACATTAGAACTTTCTACAGAACCAGCGGAGCTGTCCACATGTTCTTCCCTCAGATTTCTCTCTTACCGACCTCTTCCCTCCTTCTCCTTGGATGCTTTAACAAGAAATTATTGAAGGGAGTTGTGCAAGTCCTCCGACCGGACGCCAAGGCGAGGGAAGGAAACAAGGAGACGAGGAAATACTGCAAGGAAAGGCGAAAAGAAGAGAGGCATTCCATCACATCCCCTGTGGATCTGCTGTAGGAACAAGCCTACCGGCCGTAATTTCCAATCGTGAAGAAAAGCAGGGCAGAGATACGCAAGTATGCAAAGTTAATTCCCCCTTATCTTCTTCTGTCGCTTCACTACTGCTTGTTTTGTGTGGTGTTGGTGTAGTATAGTTGTCATATTTCATTGCGATTCCACATGTGATTTATGTGAACAGGAATGAGTCCGCTGAGAGGCTTTCCCTGGCTTATGATACTCCTCTATATAGCAGCTGTGTGCTCAGGTATCACAGATGTGCATTTGCTTCACACACATGGACATGCATGTATAGCTGCATTCAAATACACAGTTTCCATGCATACGATTTCTCCCCCCTTTTCACTCAGCACGCACTTAAATATAATATGTAAATATGTAATCTGACACAGACCACAAACACTTGTGCCTCCTCTGCAGGTGTGGGAGGATCAGAGGTCAACACCATGTCGTCAAAAGTCTGCCTTCATCCGTGTGAGGAACTGGATGAGGTGCTCACGGAGATCCACGGCTTACGTATAGTTACCGGCTTCCTGCTCGAAGACCTGGATAGATTAGTAAGACCAACACGTGCAAGGGTGTCATCCCTGAGTGAGAAATGGGATTTCACATGAGAATCTAAGTAAATAAGTGTGCTCTTCTTCTTTTTAAAAAGAAGCATTTAAAGCCCAGCATAATGTGTTAAGTGCAACATTTTAACATTTGTCAAATATTGTGAAATTCACAACTTACGTGGAAAGAGAAAACCTGCAGCCTCTGCAATGCAGTTTATGTTGTTCTAGATCAGGCTGAGTTTTGTGGGAAATCGTTGTGACAAAACAGGAGAGCGGCTCATCTTCAAGTGCAAATGGAACAAACAGCAACTGCATCTTTTTTTTCTGGCAGGGAGCATTGCAGTTTGTGGTTGTCCTGGTAATTTTGGAAAAACAAGTAGAGAGCATATCGCCAGTGTAAGAATGTTGGCTACTTGTCATTTGACCTTCCATGAGCCTCATTCAACAGGTGTCTTAATAATAATAGTTGGGAAATCTAAAAGTATGTAATAGTTTGGGGTCAATTAGAAATGTCCTTATTTTTGAAAGAAAGCACAGTTTTTTCAATAAAGATAATAATCAACTAATCTCAAATTTACTCTATACATTGTTAATGTGGTAAATGACTATTCTAGGTGCAAATGTCTGATTTTTAGAGCAATGAATACATTAAAAATCCAAAACCATTTCCATAACCAATTTTCAGCAACCATCACACCAGTGTCCTAATGGTACATTATTGTTTTTTTTAATTTTATTATTATTGTGTTTGCTAATTGCATTAGAAAGTTAATTGGTGGTTGTTAGAAAATACTGCAATTATGTTAGCACAGCTGAAAAGAGTTTAGCTGGTTGGATGGAGCATTCTTTGACAAAAGCAAAGTTTGAAATTAATATTATTATTAATTAATTTGAAATTGATTATCAATTCAAACAAAAAAGATCATTATTTCTAAACTTGTCTTGACTATATTTTCTATTCTCATTTGATAAATAAAATAAAAAAGTGTGACCTTTCATGGAAAAATACAGTTTTGAATGGTAGTGTATGTTCTAATGAAAGAAAAAGTTTCTGTTTTCAATTATTTCAATGTTTTAAAGGGCCATATATGTTCTTGTTGTTGTTTGGTCGTCAGTTAAACGAGAATGAAGAGATGCGCCTGTTATTAGCTGAACTTGCCAACGGCAGCAGGAGCGGCGGCAGTAGTCACAGCGTTGGCGGCGACGGCAGCGTCAGGATCAGCAACAGCAACACCAGCATCACCACCGCCGACGGTAGCATCACGATCAGCATCAGCAGCAGCTACAGCGTCAGCAGCAGCAGCAGCATCAGAGGCAGCGGCGGCAACAACGATCTCGACAGAGACAAAAATGGGGAGATGTGGTGCATGCACGAAGGACGCGTGTACGTGCAAGGGGAAGAATGGGACGATGACAGCTGCACCTCCTGCACCTGCCAGGTCCGTGTTGAACTAGGGTTTGTGTAACAACGAATCTAAAATATTAGCAGTGAATGTTTCCTGGGAGAGCGCCACACAAGTCTCAGGCTGAACAGAAGATCTGTCATAGACAGATAAGCATCACCTGCATTGTTTTAAATTGGCTAATAAATCTTCCCAAGGTCTCAAGGTTGTGAATCCATAAAAAAAAAATGTCAACGATCAATTGTCAAGTTGTGGTTTTTACAACATCCTTGATTTGGCTGTCTCTCCTGATTCCAGTCTTTATGCTAAGCTACTGGGCTCCTGGCTGTAGCTTCCTATTAAACAGACAGACATGAGAGCGGATTTGGCAAAAAAAAGTAAATAGCTTAAGTGTATTTTCCAGAATGCTTAACTGTAACTTAAAAATGTATTCACCATTTAGGGAGATGCTTCACTTTCACATGCATCTAGTGTAGTTGCATTTTTTTCCAGAGCTGCCTTATTTAGTCTTTTTTTCCCTCATCCTCTGCGTCTGTTTCTCTTTATAAAATATCACTCGTATCGTCGGGGATGGATTGAGCCAGTAGCCAGATTTATTGTGAGCCATGACAGCATACCATTCCTCTGGAAGGATCCGGCATTTAGCAAGACATCTGGCTTAAACTAACATGCTCCTGACTACTGTATTGTTTTAAAATCTAAAACGTGTGAATGCTGGCCGCTCTCCCCTTCATCAGGATGAACGGGTGGTGTGTCACCAGATGTCTTGCCCTCCTGTATCCTGCATCAATCCCACTTTTATCGACGAGGAGTGCTGCCCCGTCTGTCCTGGTGAGTTATGATTCCGTGCTTGACAAGGTGTGTGAAGATGACTCAATTCAATAGACGCATACATCAACAGCGTAAGTTCTTGTGTGTGTGTGTGTATGCAAAGATAACGAAGACGGCCAGTCCCCGTGGTCTGAGTGGACCCAATGTTCGGTCACCTGTGGGCGCGGGGGGCAGCAAAGGGGCCGGACTTGCAACGGCCTCCCGTCCTCCTGCACTGGCCCGTCAGTTCAAACTCGCAGCTGTGTTCCAATGAAGTGCGAACGCAAGGGTAGGTCGTCGCTCTAATCCAGATTCAAGTACATACACATGGATTTCAGGGATTGTCATAATTGCATCCGTCCTGTTTAAATTCTCCAACTGTTTACGCAGTATACATATTGTGTGGTCCATATTGAATTCTACTCAGAAACCTTCCCAGGTTTCCATGCAAAAAAAAAAAAAGTCCTTACTTTCTTGTTTCATGTCTAGCTCGCAATGGGAACTGGGGCCTTTGGTCTCCTTGGTCCGTGTGCACAAGCACATGTGGGGAGGGCCACGTCACACGTGTTCGTCTGTGTAACAATCCTCCGCCGCACAAGGGGGGGAAAGGGTGCACGGGCAGCGGCAAGGAGACGCAGCCCTGCAGCAACACACTCTGCCCCGGTGAGTAGACGCGCACAAACACGTACACGCTCAGGTAGCACTTTGACCGGCTCACAGGTGAACAGTGCGTGTGTGTGCAGTCGCCGGAGGCTGGACAGCCTGGTCCGAGTGGTCGCTGTGCTCAGAGTCGTGTGGGGGGGGCCTTCGGAGCCGCATGCGGGAGTGCTCGAACCCTGTTCCTCAGCATGGCGGGAAGCCTTGTGTTGGAGAAGCTGTGGACTACAAAGCATGTAACAAGCAACCATGTCCTCCAGGTAAACCATTTACCAGTCCTAAGACCTCACATAATACTCCAGGTATGTTCTTACTGTAACTGCAAAAATAATAATCTTATATGCATGTTGTATGTGTTTCAAGACATATGTGTGCTGTCAAACCCATGTTTTCCCGGGGTGGAATGCACATCATACACTGATGGATCATGGGAATGCGGATACTGCCCGTTGGGTTTCAGCGGCAATGGCACTCACTGTGAGGATGAGAATGAGGTAATAAAGCCGATACAGGATGATACATTAAATCAGCGCCAATAATGGCCCGATGTCACAGATGCGGGGTGTTGGCAGCGGCCATTTGTTGATTCATGATAGTGGGAGTCAACCCAGGCTTTTAAAAGGTCCAGACAAAAAGATTAGAATGCCAAGTTTTAGCTTCTCTGGCTTAGTTTGACACGTTAATGGTTATGGTTAACAGTGGTTAATCTGTCCATCTCTGCAGTGTGAAGTGGAGGGGGTGTGTGTTACAGAGTGTGTGAACACAGAGCCTGGATTCTACTGTCTGCCCTGTCCTCCTCGCTATAAAGGCACTGAGCCGTTTGGCCTCGGACTGGAGGAAGCTCTGGAGATCAGGCAGGCAAGTATTTTACTTTTCCCTTTTGTTTGAACTAATTTCAGGGACCACTTTTGGATTCTTAAAAAGCGGCTTTGCTTGCAGGTGTGTGAACCATACAATCCCTGCAAAGACAGAACACACCTGTGCCACAAGTACGCTGCGTGTGTGTACCTGGGCCTGGAATCTGAGGTCCTGTACAGGTGCGTCTGTGCCGTCGGGTTCGCGGGCGATGGCTTCGTGTGTGGGGAAGACTCCGATCTGGACGGCTGGCCCAACTACAGGCTGAAATGCAAACAGAACGCTACCTACCATTGTCAGAGGGTTAGCAAACAAAACACAACAGCAGCCACAAAAATCAATAAACGAGAAGCACTGAAGTGTTTATCGCTACAGACCTGGTGTGGTTGGATGAAACTGCACTAAACCTGAGCTGTGATTGGCTGCAGGATAATTGCCCTACGCTGCCGAACTCTGGACAGGAAGATCTGGACATGGACGGACGGGGGGATGCCTGCGATCCCGATGACGACAATGACGAAATCCCAGACGAGAATGTGAGTCTGCGGCTTGCACGTTAAGTAACTCTGAGGACGCCATGACTGATACACATCCCCTCTGTGTGTGTATATATAGGACAACTGCCCACAAGTGTACAACCCGCGGCAGTTTGACTCCGACTTGGACGGGATCGGGGACCGCTGTGACAACTGTCCGTTCGAGAGCAACCCGCTGCAGACGGACACAGACGACAACGGCGAGGGAGACGCCTGCAGCATCGACATCGATGGAGACGGTAGGAGCTCCAGCGCTTGTTAAACGAGGCTTGAAACACGCACTTATTTAACAAAATACAGGCCGGTGTTTGGTATGGCACCAAACTGCGGGACTCGGCCCTCTGGAATCTTAGACCAGCAGGATCTCATGAACTAATGATTCAGTACTTAGTAACCACTTTCCTTGAGAGGCCACAAAAAGGGTAAGTAATCATGAGATAATAATGAAGTAATGACTGACTACTCCAGAGTTCATCAGGAACTACTCATGAAGAAAGTGATAAGTATGATCGATTCACTGATATTTATAGCCTAATATTTATCTACCGATTCATTAATATAGGATCTCAGATCTGATCTCTCGTATTTCATCATATCTACTGTCCATTATGAATTATTAGGGAAATCATTTTTAATTATTCCCTATTGGTTACTTGATTAACTAAGCATAATATACTCTATACAATTTGATTAGGAGTGACTCATGAATTAATGGTTCACTAGCAGTTAGTTGGTTGCACATTTGCCTGTATTAGTTTGTTCCATTACTATAGTGTTACCAGTAAATTATAGTTCTGGCATAAAAAGGGCTGCACTGTTAAAATAAAGCATTTACATAATTATTATTTTTTAGATATTGCCATAATTATTCACTAATAGTTTCCCTACTCAATGTCTATATTGGATTTCCATGGGGTTCCAAAACTGTCACAGCTGAAAACTAAATGCTGTGTTGTGTTTTATGTGTAATAAAAGCTGCAATGAAATAAATTCAGCTGCTGTCTGTCTGAGAACGTGACCCTGTTTTTTTTTCCCCAGAGATTCTGAACGACCGTGACAACTGTCCCTCGTTCTACAACACCGACCAGAGAGACACAGACATGGACGGCGTGGGAGACCAGTGTGACAACTGTCCACTCCTACATAACCCACTGCAGGTATAGGAGAAAAAACAACAAAAAAAACAAATACAACCTCATGTATTATGTGCACATAAATGTGTCACTGCATCTGTCTGCAGACGGACTCCGACAACGACCTGGTGGGGGACATGTGCGACAGCAACGAGGACATCGACGAGGACGGCCACCAAAACACTCTGGACAACTGCCCCTACATCGCCAACAGCAACCAGGCCGACCACGACGAGGACGGAAAGGGAGACGCCTGCGACTACGACGACGACAACGACGGCATCCCCGACGACAGGGACAATTGCAGACTGGTGCCCAACAGGGATCAGTGGGACTCAAACGGTCCGTGTTGACGGTTTTGCTCAATTTTAGAGGACGATATCCCAGATATAAAGGAAAAAAAAAAAAAAACGCTGATTAACATGCAGTCACATGAGGGGAAATATTTTGTATTATTCATAATAAATGGATTCTGCAGTCATGCAATAAAATCTTCATGCTATCGGTCCAGTATGCTCCTGCTGTTCCAGGTCATTTTGTCAACTGTTTATAGCTCTCTGTAGAGTGATTCATCAGGAATATAACTTCTCACTACATTTCCCGCATTATAGGACTTTCCTTTTTTTAATTTCCCTCTTGGCAGAAAAAAATCCAGGTCACGACGCTACATTTTGTCTCGCTTTCAGGTGACGGCAGTGGAGACGCTTGTTTTGATGACTTTGACAACGACAGCGTTCCAGATGCGCTGGATCCCTGTCCGCTGAACCAGGCCATCGGCACCACGGACTTCAGGAAGTTTCAGGTTGTTTTATTGGACCCCAACGGCACCACGCAGTCTGACCCGCTCTGGGTGATCCGCAGCCAGGGCACCGAGCTGCTGCAGACCGCCAACTCAGACCCCGGCATCGCTTTAGGTGGAAAGAATATATATATAGATCTCATTCAAATCGTCAGGGTTTAAAAAGAAATTTTAAAAGATCCCTTTCTCTTCGCCTCATCAGGATATGACATGTTCAGCGCAGTCGACTTCAGCGTGACGTTTTACGTGAACACCAACCGAGACGACGACTTCGCAGGCATCGTGTTCGGCTACCAGTCCAGTCGACGCTTCTATGTGGTCATGTGGAAACAGGTGAGGCATTAACACTGAAAATCTTGGATGAAGCAGATCAGAAATTGCCCTCTGAAATAATAATTCTGGGTTTGAATTAAAAGATGTTTTTCCCTCTATACATTTTCATACATTTCTTTGACAATAACCTGCAGTTTATATCAGAGTTCTCTCTGGTAGGATTGAAGTAGTACATAAAAAGAAAAACAACCTCACAAAAATATCTGCATGTGCCTGATGACAGTCCTCTCCAGGTATTTACTACTGTTTACATAAACCCAAAACTCTCCGGGTTTTATCGTCCATATCCTTTCGTTCGATGACAACAGGTTTCTCAGGCCTACTGGGAAACGAAGCCGTCCAAAGCGTTCGCCACAGCTGGAGTCTCCATTAAACTAGTCAACTCCGTCACGGGACCGGGGGAGCATTTACGCAACGCTCTGTGGCACACTGGGAACACCAAAGACCAGGCATGAATCAATGACTTCATATGTTTTTTGCCCCTCTATATTTTCCTTATTACACACTAAATCTCTCATTACAACAGATATATCTTACTTAAAATGGCCTTTAACGGATTATTCTGTTTTTTGTCAGACGCAGCGACGGTATTCTATTCACCATAGATTCTGTGTTTGTCTCTTTGTCTCAGGTCACAACATTATGGCACGACCCCAATAAAATCGGCTGGAGGGACTACACAGCGTACCGCATTCATCTGATCCACAGACCCAAAACTGGGTTCATCAGGTACGATTTCTGAGATATAAACACACGATACACCGTATTAAGTTCCAGGATTCTTCCCTTGGCTGTTTTTCCTCTTTCGGGGCCTGAATTCACATTTTCATCTTGAGCCGTTATAAGCAACAACTGGATGAGGGCTTGTGTACTGTAAATCACCCGACTTCTATACTTAGGAAAACAAAGATTTGTGGACTTCCTCAGTGCAAGAACACTCCTCCCAAGTAGAAATATCTCAGCATTAAGAGTAAGCTCACATTGTTAATTTACATTTAAAACATCTGATACTATTGTAGTGGCTTTTAGAAGATTATACTAGTGTTTTAGTCTATCTACTCACATAAACATATATTTCCAAAGCGTTTTCTGTTTCTGGCTTAAAAGTATTTCCTCTCGATCGTTTTATAAGTGTTGTGCATTCTTACTCAAAATTAGATGACTTTAGAAAATTATGTGGAAACCTGTTGCCTTGGATCATTTTTCTTTATAACAAGGAACATAACATAGAATCGTAATTTCATGCAATAGGCATATTAAGTGTGCAATGCTCAAAAATTTTTGGAAAAAGTGACTTGTTTCAAATAAAAAAAAATATAAGTGGAAGAAAAGGGGTCTTAAAATTTTGATAAATTCAGTTTCTCATTCTGACAAAGAGCTGACAGATATGTATATATAAGCTGCTGCTCTGTCAGAACAATGTTATTATAATGAGAGCACGTTGGGACTGAATTCAACATTCACCCCCTACAAAGTTTGCGTTCTTATTTCAACTTAAATTAAAGAAACATAGAAACCTACTGTATAAGAATATTTTATACAGACTACAAAAAAAGAAAAGTCATTGGAGAATTGTAGCTCTTAAACAATGCATGCTGGGAAATATGCTAATATGGTCAAATTTGACATGCAACAGTAAGTAATCTGCTTTATGATGATTGCGACAAAAGAAATATAAATAATAAATAAATACATACAATTAGAAAAAACAATTACTGTATAACCAATCACAGCATTAAGTAAATGTAACTTGCACAACACGCTTTAAGACATGCAAAACATCACTGGCATGTTTCATTTTTAGTTTAGTCCTTAAGTGCGACTCTTCATGACGGTTTTAGTGGAAAAATAATCAGTGCTAAATAACTTCCTAAATTCAGTGAAAATCACATTCAGTGCCACCACTGAGGGATATTTTTCACCCTCCGGTGTTCGGAGGCTCCAATATATCATAAATCATCAGGAGTTATTTCCAGTAACCCTTTAATTCACTTTTTTCCCACCTCAACCTGCCACGTCTACTTCTACTTAGTTGTACTTTTCACTAATGGACTGTTGAATCCCCCAAGGCAACAAGTACATTGTGCTCCGTGCAGTTTATGCGCAGCCTGAGAGAACATCGGTTTTTCGAGCCGAGAGAGAAAACTAAAAGAAAAGAAAAGAAAACCGTGTGCAGCCCAGTTGTTCAAATTAAAGAAGGTTATCTTTGTCAGTGACAGCCGCGTTGCATCCTGGGTACTGAATGAGTAGAGAAGGACTGTGTGCCTATTGAATGCTGGATTGAAAAGATATGCTTGTTCTTTGATGGTGAAGGACAGATGCACATTTAATTTGGATAGTGCTATAAAACTGCTTTGTGGAGGTCTTTATTATTTCTCATTTGGCGTCATATCCTCAGTGTTGCGGTGTTATCCACAATTATAAATGGTGAATGGAAAGGAAAATATGGTATACTCAACAACAAACTTGACATGGGTACATTGTTGTTATGTACTTGCTATTATGGAAGTTTTCAGATACTTTACTGAAAGTGACTTTTATCAATTAATTTATTATAACAACAACATATCAGATGCCAATGTATAAATTGACAGGTGATGAACCAGTAATTACAGCTTCGGTTCACACTTACCACTCTCACTCTCTTTTCCAAACCAAACAGACACATTTCGCCGTAGACCAGCTTGTGGACACGGTGAAGCATTTAGCGGCTAAAGAGCCAGACATTTCCCCTCAGTGGTTGACAGAGACCAGAAACAGAGCTGAAAGAAAGTGGATATTGGACTTACAGTCAGCAGGTGGAGAGAAACACGACATGCCCCATAACTGCTGGATATGTAAAAACAGGAGAAAAAAAATGTTTGCTGAAAAGTTCAACGTATGAACTATAAAAAGTAAGGTGTTCTCATCGTGTTTCTGCTGCACCAAAAATGAATGCAGGTTTTTTTCCGCTCTAAATAAGGTTGAGTGGTTGTATAAAAACTGGCCCATGCGTCGAACACAAAAAAACAGAGATACACACAGCCTGGATTGAGAAACCTTGCTGTTTTATGGCTTGTTTACGATTCCATGACTTTATGATGTCATGTAGTAGCTCCCTCCGCCTGTAGAGGTTCCTCGCCCCACTGTTACACTCACGTTTACGGTCTTTTATGTAAAAATTTGAATAATGAAGAAGAACACATAAAATGATTCATGTCTGGAAGTGTCCAACTTGCAGTGACAAAATGACCAGATCCACACTGTGCCATCTACATGGACTACCATAGAATTAACTTAATAATAGAGATTTACATGCTGTAATTCCTCACACAGTTATGTGTTATAATAACATTATTCTTACTGTGTGGAGCTGAACGTTTGACCCAGACAGACTCGCTCGTGAAACGGTCTCCAGGACGACAATGTTGATAAATGCCGTAAATCTTTTCACGGTAGTTACAGGGCCGGGAATACCTATCCGTGGACACTTGTATATTTTCCGAATCTGGCAGGCAACAGGTCCCGCTCTGCAGAAAAAAACACCCTTCACTTGGCGGGGGATGACAGCAGCGACGGCAGGAATGCCAGCAGTTTTTTTTTTTGAAGGGAACCGTTACTGTATGTTGCCTCTCTCCTGCACTTAAGCTTTCTTCAGTTTCCTTTACGGTCTACCTGCAGTAAAAGTCAATCTCGTAAAAAACAACACACATGGATAAATATGTGGGATGCAGATCCCCATGCAGTTCACACCAATACAGGCAGCTATTTCCTGTATTTATCATTACTTTTGATATCTGTTAGTTATATTATAATTGGGTTAGTATTACTGATACAAACAGCACTGTAATGTTGTCACTAGCTGAGTTGGAGCTTACTGTAACTATTTCATATATTGTTAGGTGGTTTCAGTTACTGTATAACATATCATATTAGATCATTTATCTGTTTTTTTTTCTAAAATCTTAATCTAAAGAGTAAAAAAATGTAGAGGAAAATTACTACTCCATTTTAACTGTGAAGCATGAGTATGTCAGATTTGTATTTAAAGATACTATGCATTTTGTTTAATACCCTCAACGTGACACATTTTGAGTTAAAGTACAAAATTTCGCCGGAGCTTGAAGAAGCACAGGCTGTTTCTGGTCTGTCTCATATATATTCATGATCTGTTCTTTGATTTTTTGCTTTGAAAACCAAAAAAAAAAAAAAAAAAGTAAGCATAATGGTGGGGGGGCAGGTGGGCATTTTACATTTTTTTCTGAAAGGTTGATGCATTGGACAGTTTTTACATTATCTGTAGACCCTATCAATAGTATATATTTAAATACTGCATTTAAGTGAATATACTGATTTGAACACGAATGTGAATATTTAACATTATGAATGTGAACATTTACCATTGTTCTTTGGGGTTGAGCTGTGTCACAGGCAGCACATTAGGCTGCATCTGTGCTGAATCACACGGTGGGTGCCGTGCATGGTGATGTCAGCCGTGTTGCGTTTCCGCTGCAGGGTGGTGGTGTACGAGGGCAGGGGGATCCTTTCCGACTCGGGGGCGGTGTACGACGACACCCTGGCCGGAGGCAGACTGGGACTGTTTGCCTTCTCTCAGGAACACGTCATCTTCTCAGACCTCAGCTATGAGTGCCGAGGTAAGGCGCGCTGTCATCCCTTTATGCCCTGGCTACTGTCCTGCAGCGTTTGCATATCAGCTCCACTTATAACCATATCTGTGATCTAAAATTTTTTATTTCCCCCCCCTCAGATAACTGAATTATTTTGCTGGGCTTCTCAGAAAACCCCACGATGAGCCACCAGAGATCCACATTTCTTTCAGGAAAAATGAGAGTCAGACGGAGGAAGCGAGCCTATAGACTATCAATTAGTGACCATCATCTATCTATCAGCTTTTTACGCAACAGTATTGATTTCGGGCTGTTTTTATACGCTGTACACAACTGACAGCATCTCTAATGACAGAAATTCCTTCGGGTGCTTTTCATTTGCTTCTCATTATGGTTGTAAATAATTATTTATTGCCAGATACCAGAAATGGAAGGGGGGGAGATGCGAGGACAAATTGATGACGGTGTAAGTAAAGCACTGTGCAGTTGTCTGGTTATAACTTATCAATAAAACCTTTTTTTTCCCCCCAATGTCTTTTTTTTCTATTCTGATGATTCAGACCAGTTCAGGAGCCTGTATGTGATTGTGGAAACATGGTCTGTAGCTCCCCATAGTGGTAAAAGGAATATTTACACATAATGAGTCGGACAGATGAAACTAGGCTGAAAAAGGTTAGATGAGGTTGAAAAAGCAAGAAAAAAAGGATTCTTTGTTCTAAATAACACTAGATGAATTAGTAAAAAAAACAAAAAACAACACATTTCATTAGATTAAAATAAGCTTTTACTAATTAGTAACTAGTGCATTTACTTAAGTACTGTATATAGTATTTCCATTTGATGCTATATTATACTTCCATTATTTTACAGGGAGTTATTGTAATGGGGGTTTCAAACATGGCTCAATAACTCTTCTAATGATCCAATATTTCACCGAGAGGCAAAGATTAGATTTTCCTCATTAATCATCTCATGACCGCACATATTCATCTAGTGACCCCTTGGAGGACCCTGACCCCTATGTTGGGAATAGTTGAAACAGTTAAAACAGTGACAGCCTGCTCCAACACTGATGCTTCATATTATTTTTTAATGATCTCATATATAATAAAACACATGTTACTTGTGTACTTTTACTTAAGTAGGATGTTTCATGTAGTGATTTCACTTGAATTAGAATACGCTTGCATTACTTTGTTGTATTTATACCTTTCCTGAAAAAGGCCTACTTAGTATTTCTTCCATCACTGATAGTATTTAAATCTGGGTCGACAAAGAAAACAAGACTGCGAATCAGTTGAAACCAAACTCCTTGTAATGACTGCAAACACAACCAAAACCTGCTCGACCGGTTGGGGAGGAGAGGCGCACCGACAGATTCGGTCCACCTGGTCCGGTGAATGCGCTACGTCACAAAGCACCCGCTTCCCTGAATAATGGAGGAATGAGGAAGACGAGCTCATCCGAACACCAGGTAGGCAGGGAAGGAGTCAACACACACAAAAAGTAGAAAACAACAGCATTTCTGCTTGGATAACTTTAACTGGAGGTGTGTATTTACGCGGAATCAAGCTCCATACACCAGCTCGTGTAAAAGTGTCGGGATGGCGCGCTGCTACCCGGCGGGGTGGTGCGTTCGCTTCGTGGAGCGACACTACTCGGCGCTGAACTTCGCGCTGCTGGTGGCCGGCTACGTCCTCTACCTGCTGGTGGGCGCCGGCGTTTTCTCCGCCATCGAGCGGCCGTACGAGCAGCAGCTGCGACGGGAGCTGAGCGCGGCCCGCCGCGACTTCCTGAGCGACAACACCTGCGTGTCGGACGCGCGCCTGGAGCAGCTGCTGGCCCGCGCGCTGGAGGCCAGCAACTACGGCGTGTCCGTGCTGGAGAACGACACCAACCTGAACTGGGACTTCGTGTCCTCGCTGTTCTTCACCAGCACCGTGCTGACCACGACAGGTGAGTCGGGACTTTGGCGTAATTGGAACGGGGAACCGCTCGGGTGGAACCGGCCCAGTGAGACCTGTGACCCGTGTGTCCTGTCCTGAGTACAGGCCACATTTAATCTAACCGCTATTGATCCGACTCTCAGTGATTCACGGTCTATAGACCGCTTCCTTAGTTGTAATTAAAAGCTTCCTATAAACGCAAAAAGTCCCCCAAAAAGTTCAATACTCTACTTGCACCTCTTGGGTTTTCTGCATAAGAGAACAACCCCCCAGGGTGGTGCATGGTGCTTTTCCTGATGAGCAGTGGTGGACAAAGCACTTGACTCTACAAATAGAGACTATTGTAATAAATTCTCATTTATTACTGTACTATAATAATTCTAAATTTCAAGTAAAAGTACAGAAATATCAGCAAAATGTACTTTATATATCAAAAGTAAAGACTCATTCTGATCTGCAGTGGTGTACGAAGCACCATTAGGCTATTAATACAGTACTCACTTTAGGCTAATATTAGAAATGTTGTAATAAATTGTCACAATATTGTAATTAATTGCCATTAAAATTACCAATGAATACCAATTTTCAAAAAAAAAGTACAGAAATGTTATCAGCAAAATGTATATTATATATCAAATGTAAAGAGTTTTATAGACTATAGTATTAGTATATTATTATAGACTATAGATATTGTATATGTAAATCAAGTATTTTATATTATTGTTTTTTCATCAAACTGGAGCATATTTTTGGTTCTTAAGGTATATTATAAGTAAAAAATACTGCATTATGAAATAATATATTTTATTTTAAAAAAAGAAAGAAAGTAAAGAACAACTTAAACAGTAAACATGTTCTGAAAAATATATGTAGTGGACCTGATGCATCAAATAGAAACACCCAAGTAAAAACAAAATACAAGTACCTCTAAACTATACTGAAGTTGAGTTAGATGATGAGATGCTTTCCACCTCTGCTTATTTCGTGCTATTGTTGATGATCTTCTCTATTCATGAATACTTGTGGGTTTCAAATCTATCAGGTTACATTTTAAGTTGGTAACGTTCCCCCCAGACATGTCTAATTTGTCTATTTGTTTCTGATGTGTTTTTTTCCACACAAAAAAATGAATTTAATTATCTTGTTAAAATCTGCAAAATTGCATCTACTCCTTCTACCCTCTAAAAAATTCCAAAATGTATAACTGCTGTATACAAGAAACTGTAAAGTCCATTCTCAGCATTTGTGCACTGGAGACTGACTTCAAGTTTCTGTAATAAAATGTTGTAAATTGATAATTAAACCCCATTGGCTTCATACTATTAATGATGTCAAAAATCCTGCTTGTAGTCCTGCACCTTAAATACAATTAACAATAGGTTCAGTAAAACTTTCAGCAGTCAAACGTGAAAACGGCCTTCTCTAATGTCAAACCCTGCAAATACATCATTCCGCAGTGAAGCTCAAACATCCAACTGTAGGAACAAAAAGAAAAAAATACATTTTTTAGCGTAAGGTAATGAAGTTTATTCCAGATCTTAAGGCTTTTTTTAAAGTGTCCAGTCACAGAGCTGTAATTATTATTATGCTGTATGTCTGGATGTGTTTTCAGGTTATGGACACACTGTTCCCCTCTCAGATGAAGGGAAGGCCTTCTGTATCTTCTACACCTTCTTTGGCATCCCTGTTACCCTCTTCTTCCTCTCCGTCATGGTGGAGAGGATCATGGTCCTGGTGACCCGACGTCCGGTGTCCTACTTCCACCGCCGATGGGCCATGTCGAGGTCAAAGCTCGCCACGATCCACGCCACCTGCCTCGCCGTCATCATGACCGTGGCCTTCCTGCTCATCCCCGCATGGATCTTTATCAGCCTGGAGAAGGACTGGAATTTTCTTGACGCTCTGTATTTCTGTTTTATCTCTCTGACAACCATTGGCCTCGGGGATTATGTCCCAGGAGAGACCCACAGTAAAGAGGCCAACCCACATCCACAGCTCTACAGGCTGGCTATAACAGGTGAGTGGGGAACAGAACACGCTGTCACTGCTGTCAGGTGAAAGCCTTACATCTACAGCCATGCAAGCAGCTTCTGGAGGCTCAAGTTAAGCACACCATCTGGGTTGACAAATTCGTATTGTGATTTTTTTTTCGTTTTGATATGATGATATGAGCGATGGGGACTTATAGCTTATTAGTGGTTATCACTTAATCAAATCAAGTGCCCCCTAATGTAAAATGAATTTAAGATGCACCTGCATATCCTGGTTTAGGCTCACGGTCAACACATTTTACAGTGTTTTATAATAGTGTGTTTAGTAGCATTTTAAAGGGGACAAGCTTTGATTCAAGTCCGCCGATGAATCTCTCTGACAGGGGTCAATGGAGCGCTTTAAACCGACAATGACACCCATTTTTCCACAATAATTGCCTAAACTATATTACTTTCTTGTAGCCCTTGGGCATCAAGGAACATTCGAGACACAAAATAAAAAAACTGAAATACTCACAGGACCCCAAGGATTCAGAAAACATATAAAATAGCCACAATATTTCATTGTTAGACCCGATTGACCTTAAGTTAGAAGGACTAGTGCAGTGTCTGTAGAAAGTATGTAGTCCTATAGAGAAGTACACAGATTGTATGTACATACTATTTATAATCATGGTCACATACATACATAAACACTTACTTGGAAGCAGTTCATGTCTAAAAAGAGCCCATATCACATTTTGCAACTAGTATTACATTTATATTATTGAAGTAACAAATATTTTTTTATGTTTTAATTGTACATTTTTTTTTATTTATTCATACTAATGTTATGCAGACCAGAGCCAGGCTGGATATTGGCATTATCTGGGTTGGCAAATTCCAATTAATTAATATATATGGATTTTTTTGTTAATTCTACACATTTCTAGTTTATGCTTTGACATGATATGAGCTTTGGGACTCACTGCTTATTCGTGGTTATCACTTAATCAATTCAACCACCCCCTAAAGTAAAATGCATTTCCAGGATTAGGCTCATGGTCAAGACATATTTTAGTGTTTTATAATATTGTACGTGGTAAGGGGACATTAAAGGATTCAGGAAATGTATAATATAGCCAAAAAGTCAATTATTAGACCCGATTACCGATTAAATTAGAAAGACAACTTGGCAGCAATTCAAGTAATAAGTTGTACTAATTATAGCTGTGTGGTCAAGGTACTTCCGTGCTAACTATATCCGGTTTCCACAGTACCAGGGGTATTGTCTTTTTTATTTGTCAGTAAAAAATCGTACATGATCTGCCAGGTTGTGTTGAATTATGTTTTTGCGCCTGCTCAGCCCAAGAGGAAAATAAATACACGTGTGACCTGCTCGTAGCGGTTAGCTGTTAGCTGTTAGCGGCTAGCCGTTAGCATGGCAGCTAATGAAGAGAATGGTTTCTGGTAGTGCAAATATTGGGATTTACGAATTCGCCGAGGAGCTACGATGGCAATAAATAAATTAAATAAGATATCTGAGTTTATAAGAGAATTCGGTTCATACCGTGAATTGCTGGGTCGTTGTTTCACCGCAGCTCATGCTTTTACATCATTTCAGTAGCTGTGTAGTCCTGCCTTGAAGTGCGGTGTCTTTTAGGGAAAACTTTGTACAATCCATATGATCTCAGTTGTTTTTACGGTTTGTTATCCACGTTTCTCTCAAAAACGACACAAAATCCGCAGCTTGGTTTACTCCCAAGGCCATTTACGCTTACCTGCCATTTCTGACCAATCAGAGCCGCTGTCAAACTGAACCAGGAAGTAGATTTTTTTTTTGGAAATCGCTACAGTGAATCTACAAACAAACTGAAGTATGAGATGGTTTATAGATCTGCACTACGATAAACACGAGAAAAACAATATGTGAAAAAACACGAAAGGCATGTAATATGGGCTTCTAAAAATAAATGAAAACCAAAAAATATTAATTATATTTTTTCCATAAGAATGAAAAATTAAAACATTAAAAAATGTGTATATTTATTTACTAGTAACAGTGGAAACACATTTGAAAAGCCTATGTAGACAATATGTGAGATCATCTTTTTAATCTAAGGTCTCATATCTAATGAAATATTAAGGCTATATTTTATATTCCCTGAATCAATAGGGTTTCTGTGAGTATTCGAGTTTTTGTCTTTTGTATTTCTGATTTCTGAAAATATAAAGTTTATACAAAAATGGGTGTCATTGATTGTTTAAAGAACTAAAGAACCTTTGTCAAAAAGATTCACCAGTGGGCTTCAATAAAAGCTTGTAATGACCAACAAGCTCAGAATTGTTGAAAAAGATCTTGACCATGAGCCGAAACCAGGATTTATAGGTGCATATAGATTGCAATTTACTTTAGGGTGTGGTTGACTTCATGAAGCGATAACCACTAATAAGATATGAGTCCTAAAAGTCTATCCTGTCAAAACATAAACTCAGGATGCATAGGAATAAAAAAAAAAAATTCACAATTAGAATTTGCTGACCCAGATAGTACTGATACATGAAATGTTGGCTCTTGGGCCACAGACTATGGGGATCATGAATGTATAAAATGTTTTGCCAAGCTTTCCAGTAGATGTTGAGAGGGACAAGCAAGGTTGTGCAAGAAGACAGGTCAGGTCATTGGGATTCATCCTCTGTGTATGGATGCCTACAAAATTTCCGATATTGTTGGAATATATCAGACAAAATTTATCTGGGGAACAACAACTCGCCAACACACCAACATTCGTGGAGCCACGCTGCTAGCCTGGCTACACATTTGTAAAAAGTCCAAGAATAACAGAAACATTTCTTATTTCTTTAATCTTCTTGACCTCACTGTTCCTTACAATTTACAAATCACAAAGTGTAGAGAACAAATTTTCATTGGCCATTTATTTTTCCCCATTACAAATGCATTATGTTTACCACTTCAGCATTTCTGATTGACAGGGCCACACAAAGAAATGACGGATTCCAACTACACCCTTTATTCATAAACCAAGCCCAGGTTGGATTTGATTAGTCACACTGTACTGGTGTTAGTCTTTCCTCATGTCGCCCTTGTGTGTGTGTGTGTGTGTGTGTGTGTGCGTGTGTGTGTGTGTGTGTGTGTGTGTGTGGGTTCTGCTCCACCAGCCTACTTGCTGCTGGGCTTGCTGTGTGTGCTGGTGGTGCTGGAGACGTGCTGCGAGCTCCCCCAGCTGAGGCGCTTCCGACAGAGGTTCTACCACGAGAACGTGCGGGAGCTGGACTCCGAGACCACCAACATCATCGACCGGGACCACGCCGGCGACCAGATGACCGACCCGGCGGACCGCCCGGCTGTCATCCCGTCCGTGTCGGAACAGGCCGCCACTCTGCGGCAGGACAACAGGCCTTACACCCGAGCATCAGGAACCTCTGCTAATGGGAAACTGAGATGACGGATCGTTGGGGCCGTCTGGGACTGTGTCTGGTATACATTGTTTATGAGGGACTGACCTATACACTTCTGCTCCATATATAGCCACCAGGGACATGCTTGCCGTGGGCTTCCTAAAAAAATACGAGTGTATAAGCAGTCCAAGCACGCATGTGTGTATATCGACTGTACAAGGAGTCACTTAATCATTTAAAAAGCAATCGCTTTCTGCCGCTGCCAACACCAACATTCGGTCGAGTAAAAGCAGGAACCACCCGTGCTTTATCAGAATGGTATTGTTTCCTTGTTCTCCCTGTTGCTCCGTTCCCTGCAGATAAGAGCGAGATCTGTGACACAGAGGAAGGGCTGGGCCCCCAAATGGATGGAAACCCCTCAAGCTTCCACTTCCCGCAAAAAAAAAAAAAAAAAAAAAGAGCAAATGCCGTCATCCCAGAACGGCACAGTCTGCTCTAAAAGATTTCACACTCGCCTTTAGCACGATATAATCCATGGTGGCATTTGCATAGGAAATGTGCCTTCTTGGAAGCAGCAAAGCACTCCCCAGAGAATCGGGCATGCCATCAGTTGGCCTGTTGCACAGAATGTACAGTGTTTGCAAGGAGATGATCAAGAGATAAACAATAAATGTGTTTTTCTTCCTGGCTGCTCGCAGGTGATGATTGGCCTGCAGTTCCTGCTGCCATGCTGGAATATTCATTTGTGGTAATTTTACTGCCGTCCCTTTAGTGCTTTTTATCACTAGAGGGCAGCACTTCCTCTATAATCTATAGATTTACATGAAGTTGTTATTCAGAGTTAATGTCTCATACTGCTTAGGTGAGTGCTTCTTAAAAATGTAATTGAGCTGCAATAATTTTTCATTGCACAGCTAACGGTGAGGACGCATACCGCAGAAAATACTAGTTTAAATCATAACTCTTTTTTTTTTTTAACAATGAATCTGGATGAAGCATAAATAAATCATTTAACATATAAATATATTTCCAGATGTATGAATGGCACCGATCATTATATATAAACCTGGGTTATTTTTATTCATACAGTGTGATATTCACATCATAATTCAAGACGTACATGCAGATGGATGTGGGTGCACACATTCAAATGTACATTCAAACATACTTCCACATAGACCATTTCACTCACTCACTCACTCACTCACTCACTCGCTCACTCGCTCACTCACTCGCTCACAGAAATTGTTCTTGAGTAGATGGTGCTAACTCATTTCCCAGTGAGAGAAAGCATTTGTCCTTCCGTAATATCCTTGAATCCATATTAGCTGATGTTCTGCAGTCGGCGTCGACCTCTGACCTCCCCACAAAGGCTAGAAAGTGAAAAGTTGACGCTTATAATCTTTGTGAGGCGTTATCTTTCTTTTCACCAAAACCTACACAGACACACATGCATCCTCCCACCCTCTTAATCATTTAAACATCTGTGTGTGTGTGTGTGTGTTTATATGATCTGCGGCTGCTTGGAGCAGCGAGGCCAGAGAGGACGCAGGCTGAGTATGAAGAGGACGAACAGCAGCAGCGCGATGACGGTGACGATGGACACGTAGCCGGCGTAGGGCAGAGGGGGCGTGTCCGGAGCCTCGGCCGGGATCATGTTGGTCAGATTCAGCATGTAGCCCAGCGTCCAGCCTGCGTCACTGCCTTTTATCTGGAGACGATACAGGAAGAGGAAATATTCAGCAATCTGAAACTGCTCTGGCAGCTCATGATAGTTTTCTTTAGTTTTTCCTTTTTTTCCTCCCATCTGGATTTAAATTAGAAGATATTTCGACTCACAATGTCTTTCAGAAAACCAAAGGGCAAGGATTTATTGGTTTATAATTTGATATCACATTAAAACTGACGTGTACTTTTTACTTGTAAACATACACATCTTGCATTTGCAGTTGCAGTTGCAAATATTCGTATTACCCTTAACATTTATACAATTGTTTATGATGAAGGTTCATCTGTCTTTGCACTGGAGAAAATCCTGCAAGTTTAACAGCATGACAATGGATTGAAGAGGCAATGATTGTTTTGAATGAATTAGCTGACTGATATTACAGTTACACCTTAGTAAGAGAAATGTGGAGCATGTAATTAAGTATAGACTGAATGAAAAGGGGCCAAAGAAAGTCGGAGGAAGAGAGAACTGGTCGATGATTTTCAAGGAAGTGGGAGAAAGTTGGAGAAATTAAAAAGCAGGAAACAAGAGACCGTTATATCCAGGTACAGATTCAGCACATTATTCAAAAACAGGAACATGTTAATACAGGAAGATGTGGATTTTGTGCAGAACGAGATGAGAACACATGATATTTCGCTGTCAAAATGATGAAGCTGGGAGAGGAAATAAAGAGTCAGAGCATCAGAGATTAAAATCAAACTTTGATTGATGTGATAGTTTGCAAAGAGGTATGTTTTTTTTTCATTATCTTAGTTGAACAAATCTTCTTGGGAGGATGTGTAGTTTCTGTTTTTTTTTTCAAAATAAGATTATTAGACTAGTCCAGAGCAACACTTACTTAAACATAGTATTTATCCATTGCTACTACTCTACTTGAATATATATATATATATATATATATATATATATATATATATATATATATATATATATATATATAATTTTAAGCCTGTAAAAGTGCTGTAAAAGTCATTACACTAAATAGGATATGGTTTGTGTTGGGCGGGTATATGTCTGGGGTGTGTGAGATAGGAAGGGAGGGGGCTGTGACCTACTGACCTTCTTGATGAATTGTATGTTTGGGTAGGTCAGCGAGGTGAAGTTGTATCCTTCTGTCAGCAGGGTGACAATGTACGTGCCGGAGAAACAGTACTCGGCCAAATACTTCAGCTTTATGCCCTGATGCTGCTGCACTATCTGTTCGAGGAATTCAAAAGCAAGGATAACGTCAACGTACGGAGAAAGGCAGCCTGGAGGACACAGATAAGGCATGGAAATTCATATGGCTGAAAAATGTATTTCTGTGGGCGTGTATGTGATACATAATGATGCCCTCTGACCTCCTGCCAAGGAGTAGCGCAGTACTGCTTTAGCTTGTCCTTGACTTCTTCCAGGGATGCGTTTGTCAGATTGAGGAAGTTCATCACAAAGTAGTAAGCAGAGAACGCCTAGAGGGAGAGAGAGGAGGGAAGCAAAAATGGAATGAAAATAACAACTTAT
Source organism: Eupleurogrammus muticus (assembly GCA_036785175.1). Classification (NCBI taxonomy): domain Eukaryota; kingdom Metazoa; phylum Chordata; class Actinopteri; order Scombriformes; family Trichiuridae; genus Eupleurogrammus; species Eupleurogrammus muticus. Next base: position 17,941,302 of record JAYKQN010000015.1, read on the forward strand.
GGAAACTACAGTCTTTCCTCAGTAGAAAGTAGTTTCAAGGAGAAGTGGTCACACAACAGTGAGGTCTGTAGAATGACTGGAAGAACTATGATGCGCAGAAAACCACAAGCACGATGCTATTCACCCCGATATCAATTGTGGCTAAACAATCTCAATGGTGAACCACTTTACCATTGAATTTCCTCATATTCATATTTTATGATATCTAATGCATTAGGATCAGTAATATTTGAAGAACAAGTACAAGACTACACCCACCATCAATTTTTAAAAAGGCAAGTGGACTGTGACTATTACAAATAGTCATTGATCCAAATGACACATAGTGTATAAGTCACTGATGAAAAAATATTAACATTACCCCAAAGGGCCCCTGCAATGACGGCTGGAAGACCCCATTGAAAGAGCATTTGCTGTACTGGCAATCAGAGAAGTTGAAGACACTTTTGACCACTTCCTGGCATTGTAGGAAGTTTCCATTCCCCGTGTGGCTGAAGGTTGCTGGAGCTTGTTGGGGTTTCCTCTCTGACACACAGGGGCTGTCATAAAGGACCGAGTAGTTCTTTATCGCGGTGTAGCCAGGGTGGAAACACGGATCTGATATTGTTTCTGGACCTGACTAGTAGAGAGAGGGAGATAGAGATGTGAAACAACAGGGGGAGGAAGGTAATTGAATTTTTCAGCATCATTATCTCTCTCAAACGTGATTAGATATTGAATCATCTGATTGGATTAGATATTAACCGTCCATTAACTTTGACTTAATTCAGAAGTTTACCTCTGTCTGTTGCGCCAGCACCATCCGTAACACTTGGTCTTTCCCATAACACAGGAAGCTGTGCGTGTACACGTTATAGTCGTTTCCGTAGAGTCGGAACGTCACCGAGTTGCTGGGTGACTCAGACCCGTCAAACTCGCTGGAAACAAAGCTAATCTGAGTGGAGGCCCCGCCAAGGTCAAGAGCTCCAGTGGTGTCCAAGCCCTGCAAGCACAGACAAAGAGGCATTGAAGTGCACAGCGGGAGCTGGCTGACTGACGCACACGCCGAGCACATCGAAACGTGCGCGCAGACAAACACGCGCGGACCTGTGTGAGGCGATCGTCCAAGTAGTTGACAGTGACCCAGCCGAAGGCTCCCTCCTCCTGACCTCGGAGGATCCTTGCCCCCTGATAGGAGAATCCAGACTTTTGCAGCTCCACCGCCACGGCCTGAAAGACCTTGTCTGACGCCGAGCTGTTCTCCATACTGCATACACCCACACACACACACACACACACACACAACACAAATTCATTAGAGTGATTCACATCCATTTTTCAAATCAATATGGCAGCCCATGAATAAAACAATACTCAATCATATATAAAGGATTTGACACTAACATATGCGCAGGCTCTGGCAGTTCTTGTGGAGCTAAATCAGAAAATAAGAGGCAGCACTTAGACTGCAGGTGCATTCCAACAGTTTAGAATCCAGCCTTGGGATAAGGTCACACAAGTGTTTTTCTAGAGCCATGCTCGAAGTTTTATTATCTATGTGGTCCCGTGTGTGCCGTACTTTAGCAATCTCATTCCAGCCGTAGCTCCTAGATACAGCGGAGTCTCGTGGTGTCTTCTTTTGGGGACCCACTGCTCGGCCTCCTGGATGCACGCCTTCAGAGACTCCCCCACTTTGTCCGGCGTGGCCGCATAGCTGGAGATACCCGGACCTGCAGGAAACACCACCGAGTCGAGAGGAGGGTGAAACCAAGCCACCTAAATTTAGTGACCATAAAAACATTACGAGAGCCTTCCGCTCTTGGCTGGCCTCTCGGAGAACGGAAGGTCATCTGTGCAAAATTATGAACGGGCGAGGGAATCTGCTGAGCAGGAGAAAGCTTGGCGAAGATGATGTCACGGTCTTCTTGTACGCATGCCTCACGCTGGTATTCAACTCAACGCCGTTGAATTGCTCCTTTTGGAGTTTCCCAGTGACAACTAGTAGAATCTGAGGTTATCAATGATTAGATACCCTACCTACTTGAGACAAGGCTTGCATGTTAACCTCTGACTTAACATTAGAAAGAAAGGGGTCATAGGGGAAATACTACTGGGATTAAATTCAAATGATTGATTTGTGAGTCTTCTGTTTGTCTTAAGAGAGAGTGTTCAGCTGAAAGCTTTGATAACTGATGTAAATTACTTGAAGAGGGTTGACAGCATAGACTGGGTGTGCTTCGACAGATAAAAGAGCAGTAGTTAAATCAACTTGCAGGAGGAAAAAGCAAGCAATAGCCTGTCTGAAAGACCTATCTAATATATGACGTGCATTCAAACATGCTTTAATAATTCAGCGACGACAATTGTTTGCATAAGGAAGGTGTTCTGAGGCCGAGGACATTGGGCTTATGAAACATGGGGAAGTCATGGGGAATCATCGCTTTATAATGAGCCATCAGGCTTTTCCTGCAAGAGAATCATAAATAAATCTTCTTCTAATACAATAGTCTAAGTCTGGACGTGTAAATGTTAATGAGAAGATTCCGGCTGCAGATGCCTTGCTGCTCCTTTACAAAATGAAAGCGACTACATCAATTGGATGCTTGTTTAAAATCTATCAGCAGCTATTTTGATGAATGATTAATTTATCCTATAAGTCCTGAATAAAATTCAAAGAGATTTCAAGATTCAGGACAAGGGTTTTAGGAAGTTTTGTGATGGGTCATTTTCCACCGTATTAAGGCAATTTATGGACCAAATAATTAATCAAATACTTAGGAAGAAGTTAATCAGATTAGCTTCTTATGAAGAAATAGAGGGTTCTGTTAAAAGGGACTTCATGTTGAATTAAAGAGCCAGATAAGAAGATCAAGCAAAGAATGCTGGAGAAGGCCCAAAGGCAATCTGTTACCCTAAACATGTTTTCATTAGTAGTTTTCTCCCGAGCGATGAACCACCATTCATTATTTTAAACCCTATTAAAGTGTTTCTGATTTAGAAAGTGGTATCAAATTCTATTACAAGCATACTGTATGCCAGTATTTACCCACAGCGATATTTCTGCAGTACATGCAGACATTTAAATTAAATAATTGTTCTGATGTTGCAGAATAACACATTCAGAGAAGTGTATATATGCAGGATCTTATATAGGACATTTAAATGAGTATTTGCATTAATGCACAAGAGTGGTTCTATGCTTTGGTGTGAGGGCTAAGTTTGTTTGTACATGACACAGTGCAGTGCATACCTTTAACTTTGCAGGAATGCGTCTGTTTGACTCTGCCAGTGTTGTTATCCTTCTCTGCTGGCCACTCATAAATATAGAGAGCTGTGTGGAAGGATCCAGCGTCCAGCACGATCCCATACTGATACAGAGACAGGAAGGAGGGAGGTCAGTTCTCAGTGACTGATTGTACCTTCAGTGTACAGATGTGTAGTAATACCCACTGACAAGCTTCCCAGTACAGTATACATGGGGAGAAAAACATTAGTTCATTAGTTCAATGCTAAAATAACTTTGTAAAACAGCTGTGTAGACGCTGTAATCCTTAAAAACTGTGGAACTCATAGTTATATTATCACTTTATCAACGTCCCCTGGCCTTATTTGGTAGGTTTGTCAGTATGACCTCAACCTCTTACTACTGGTTCTACAGAGGCCTTATTTGGCTTGTGGACTTTGTCAGAGTTCCCACTGTACTGCACTGGGATCCCGCACAGAAAACAGGCCCCAGTGCTCCTCTCTTTTTCTTTTTTTTTTTCCTCCATCATACCTTGCTCTTTTTGGAGAGGGGCTTGTTCTGCAAAACTGTTACCGTCACCAAGGCGACGATCGCTATGACGCCAATCACAGTGATGATGATGGTCACAGGCGATTGCCAGGGGTTCTTCTCTTTCATCTCTGGGAGCGGGGGTGGAAAGACAGAGGGACAGACAGGAAGGAGTGAGGACATATTGGAGAGGGGGAAAAGGGAGGAAGGGGTGTAATGTTAGCCAGACTTGCAGCCAGATGTGACTGATGTCACAGCATGTTTGTATGCGCGAGCGAGCATCTGCGTGGGAGCGCCTCACATGTTTAATCGTATTGTTCTGTAACCAAGGACTACGAATGGATTTCTGATTCGGTGTGTCTGAACTCACTCCAAGCGGCTCATTGATTCTGGGGGGGCGATTGTTGTTCCAGTTGCAGCACGTTTGAGAAAGGGGTATTCCTTTCCAACGCCACCGAAGTATTTAACTTATGCTGAAAGATCAACAAAGAGTTCCACCACGGGGATTGATTAAAAGGAAACCAGCTTCACAATAGTGTTTATACAGCACGAGAAAACAATTGGGAAAGATGGAAATGTTGAGCAGCTCTGATGATGGCAATGAGTAAGTGTTAGCCAACATTAATTAATAATTTTTTTACATCCTGCTGATGTTATTACATCAAAATCTATATTTGGTTACCGTGTCTGCTATGTTTGGTTCCTTCCTAAGAACTAAAGCACAGAGTTTCCACTGTTTACTAATCACACACGTACACAGTGAGAGAGAGAAGTAGAGTATATTATGCACTTATGAAGGGTGTAACAGGCTTTATATTCCCAAGGCTTTTATGATGGAAAAGACTGAACACAATACCAGTCTGAATTGTAAAACACACACACACACACACACGCAGACACACACACTGCTGACTGATTAAGCAAACTGGCAGACACTATCCAGGTGCACATGACAGCTGGCAACACACGTCCTGTTGACACAGACTTGACTGTACAGAACAGTACACACGATGAGCACATAGAAAAGCACAAGCACACACAGCTGCTGGTGTGTATGTGTGTGTGTAGCGCTGCATCAGCAGGAGCCGCTGTAATAGTAGTAGCAGCACCAGACCTGACCCCTCGTCTGCTGTGGGAAAACACACACACACACACACACACAAAAAGACCGAAGCTTGAAGCATATTAAAGCGGCGAGCCAGTGGAAAGAGGAAGAGAGCACTTACCTCTGGTGTCTACTTCAATGAACCTACCACTGACCGTGGAGAGAGACACCGAGACAGAGAGAGAGAGAGAGAGGGAGAGAGAGAGGGAGGGAGGGGGAAAGTGGGAAGGACGAGGGGGAAGAGATAATACAGTAAGAGAGAGAGGAGAAGTGGTGATAAGATAAAGCTGGGCCGTGTGTACTGTATTTCTGGTCTAGTGGCTTTGAAGCACGGTTTGGCATTTCCTCCGCGAGCCGGGGAAGTAAAGCCCCGTCACTATGGAGACCAAAAAAAAGTGGGTCTGGGACGCTCTTTTTCTCTGTGAACCAAGGCGAGTCGCTCGCCCTCTCTCCCTCTCTCCCTCTCTCTGTGTCTGCTCATTCTGTGGGATGTGTAGGAGGGAGGGGAAGTGGGGACTCCCTTGTTTAGCTGCTTTTTATTACAGGCAGGCTGTGATGTCATCTCTGTGACGGATTGGAATCCCCTGTTTGTCTCTTCGGCTATCTGTGTGTGTGTGTGTGTGTGTGTGTGTGTGTATGTGTGTGTGTGTACCCAAAACATGACTTGCCTGCAAATTTGTCGACCTGACCCATTAAGCCCCTCTCATTCAGCACACTTTGCTAATCGACATGTATTTATTTAAACATGCAAAAGTGAAGTGCCTTCAACTTATCATTTAATCTTTCTAACCTAACCCAAAGAGAGAGATGTGTGACTCTAAGTGTTCCTACGTTAGGAAGTGCAAGCATGCACACACACACACACACACACACACACAGCCACCACAACGTATCCTGTAATTGTTTGACCACGTCCGAGCTAACAATCAAAGTTCATTTCTATCATTAACCTATAACCAGAGACAGTTATGGGCAGTTTGGCCGTTAGATTTATTCACCGTGGATGCTGCAAATGATCGTTTTGTCTTCATGTAATAGACGGTGGACAGCATGCCCGTCCTTTTTAGTGTGAGCAGTGGAAATTAGGCTGATGAATCACAAAACATGACCGCACTGATGTGAACAACTGACGCCAAAAGCCAAAGTCCTGCCCCCTTTCGCCATGTGCTCAAATAACAGTGGAGCAAACCTGGTACTCAGCGGAACTGATTTTTCCCTGTTCATTGAGATATACATAGACACTCATCTATATTTAACAGCACATTGTGAAGATGGTAACATTACTATGTAAAATCACATTATGTTGGTGTCACAATCCTCATGGACACATTGCACTGGAGTCACAATCCTCATTACATTTTATTGTGAAAATGGTCTGCAGTCATGTTATATGCATCTGTTTCAGATGATTTGGTTTCTGACACATTTTTTTTTAAGATCTCATAAACTAGTTGTTGCCAGAACAGATCCAGGCTAATGCATGTTGTAATTAAATGTATGCCCGTCAATGTGGCTTCCAAACTCAGGATTCATAATTGGATCCAGATTCAGTGCTCATCTCCAGCTTTCCCTGATAATGGAATCCAAATAATCCCTATCTGGCCAAAGCAGATGGTACAGAGCGCGGAGAAACAGTACCAGACGCACTCTGAGACATCTGCCAGAGTGTTTTAATAAGATCCAAAACATTCTCGCCTGGAAGCCACAGTATCTCAGTGTTGGCCTCAGCGTTTAAAATGCTTATTTGGATGTTGCTGTTAAACCTGCAACACAGTGGTGGGTTTTAGAAGCTTTCCCTAACTATAAAACTTCTCAAAAAGTTAAGACAATGTCATCTAATCTTGGCAAAACTGAGTCTGAGTTGCATGATGTGTCCAATTCTAAATATATTCCCAAGTTGGTTGTGCAGGCCACATTAAAACCATGTTATAAGAAAACACGAACGGATTAGAAGCTTGGAAACACGAGTATAAAGCCTTTTCTAAAGCAAGTGTAAAGCAATTGCCTTTTACATAACCGGGGTCGGTTATTTAAAAGGTAAACCCGTGACTGAGTTCCTGCAGGCCCTGCGTCCCGCCTCGGTGGGATTACGGGATGAGTCCAACGCTGTCGGCAGCCACGGCGAAGCGTGAACCGCCACGGATGTTTACTTGTTTCACATGCCTCGATTTACACTCATGTTATAACAGTCGCTTTCTCACACATTTAAAACGCACGGGAACATCTGCTCTTCTGCAGCAATCAAATGTTGGCATTAATGAACAACTCTATTACAATGTCTTGCTCCAATTCCAAAACCCTTGTTTTATTTTCGTACCAATCCAATTATGATCAGAGTGCACTGATTCAACCTGAACTTCACCCCCTCGTCTTTTCCAGCTACTTTCAAGTCTGATGAGTGTTTGGAAAGAGTTGGGACATGTCATTTCTAATCAAAGTCCTTCAGATTAGGGAAGTGCTCTTTTGCAATATGTGCAATCACTTAACCGGTGACAAAACGGAAACGCACATGTTGAGACAAAACAGGGCTTACCTGAGCAGCAGATGGAGTGCAGGGAAAAAGGACACAACGCAGGCCTTTAGGCCACGGAAAACAAACTCAACGTTTGTACTTTAGTGTCGGATTTGAACCTTCAAACGTCGGTGTGATGAAGCGAGGACAGTGCCAAATGTCCTCGCCTCCCTGAGCTGTCAACACGGGCGATCTCCTCCCGTTCGCAGGCATACTGACTTCATCACTCACCGCGTCGCCGTGTTTCCATTTCCAGCTTTCCTATAAACACAGTTTTATTTGGAAGGTGAGGCCGCGATTGCTTCAGACGCTGAGGCGGGGGCGAGATAGCACAGAGGAATCAAAGTGGAGGAGAGGAGGGGGAGATAAGCACGGGTAGAGTAAACAGCGGTCCGGCTCTATTTAGGAGCTTAATTCAGAAATCTTGAGTCAAGCAAAGAAAATAAAGCAAAACACAGAAGATAAGCACTTTGGCAGGGAAACTTGAAGATTACTTTTTTTTTTCTGGCCTTTTGTAGACTTGAGTGTTGCTTAGATAAGCAGCTTTTAGACCATTCAACTATGTAGAAAAACTACATTCAACAACTCTGACACACCAAATAACATTCACAGTGCAAAGTGATTTTTTTTTTTCTTTTACAGCCTGACACGCACATTCTTCTTTTCTCATGATGACGCCATAAATCCAGTCGCCACTGCTCCTCTCATCCCCCGTTGCGCTAACACACACTCGTCCCTAACCTAGATGAAAACGATTGTAAAGTAGTGCACGAAAACAAATATCATCATGTTGAATTCTAATTTATTCTGCTATTAATAAAACATCACCCTGCCACACACACACACACACACACACACACACACACACATACCGCAGATATAGGCAATTACACTGGCAGTATGTTGACACTCAGTCAGCTCCTTGTTTATTTTATTTATGGCGTATGACCTAACCGAGTCTCCACCCATTTTAAATCCAGAACTTTGTGCTCATAAATCTCCCGAGATAAAGAGATACAGAGAGGAACAGAAAGAGGAACGGAGCTGCAGTGCTACGGAGCCGCAGATACGTGCGTTTCTGTGATGTGTCAAAGGGTGACACAGTTGGGGATCTACTCTGTGGTTTTATAATGATGGGAAAACCAGACAATATCATCACCGTCGTCTGTGGTTATGTCATAGTGATTCAGAAGTCTCTGTGTGACACACACACACACACACGCACCATGCATGCATAAGGTCATACATGTGTTAGACATTGGTGTTAGGTAATAGGTAATATGTTTCCCAGTGAAACTGGATGGAAAAACACTTGAGGATACATAAATATTCTATATTGACTTTAAATTAAAACACTTAAAGCAGGTTTGGGCTGTAAAAAGCAGTCAACCCAAACTACTCATCGTTAACAAGAGTAATTGTTGTTTCCCAATGATTTACGGACAGAAGGAAGGAGATAAGGAAAGCTGGAACAACAGGAGGAGAAGAAGATAAGAAGGCCTCTTCCTCTGACAATCTGGACTAAACCTCTAAAGTCGTGTTATGATAGTCAAAAACTCTGCTTTTTTTTGGATTCACCCGAGTCGGTCTGTTGAGTTTCTCCCATGCTCAAACCTGGAGGTGTGATCCGGTACAGAAAAGCCTCTAATAACCAGTGGCCCTTCAGCGTGATGGATACGTGGTGCTTATCATATTTGATCATCTTAACTCCTTGCGACCATCTACTTTAAAGTAAATTGACCGTGTAAATGCATGCTTCTGTCTAAGACGTGTGTCTACAAAAGGCAGGGCTCCTCGTGGATAAACACACGCCGTCATCCCAACGCAACAGAGCTTCAGATTGTGCTTTAGTGTCGCCTGCATTTTTTTTTTTTTTTTAAATCAGGAAATAAGACAAACTGTCCTCAACAAGAGCTGACAAGACCGACTTAGCAGCTCCACGAATCGCCCTGGTTGTGAAACAGCAGCGTCTGCGCTTCTACTGTAAAAAGGAACCTCTGCTAGCGTCATATGATGTGAGAGGAAGCATCCCTGCCCTCTGCGCTTTTGTCGCTGCCCGCCATGGGGAAGTGATCCGTTCTTACTGCCGTTCTCTTCTGTCTGACCTCGCCAACAGGAAACATGAAACTGACCGGGGGGGCGGTCTACCCTGACCTTCAGCGGAGGGAAACTGCCCATAGATTTTTTCGGTGCAACTCGCTGAACATCCTCCCCCCCCCCTCTGCCCTGCCAGTGGGAATTAAATAATAACCACTATGTCAACTTGGTGGTGTGTACTCTCATCCACACAGAAGGCCTCGCTCCTTATCGCGACACTTCAGATAAGTCCGTCAGCGGTTGTCACAGATCGTTAAAAAAAGAAATAGCGGTTTCTGCACACACTTTTCTGGGGGTGTCCCCCGACATTCTTGAATTCTCTGATAACCCTGAGTGGCCTGAAAAACAAACCTTGATTGAAGGGTCAAGTTTCACTTACTGTATGTCAAGTGGTTCTTAAGCCGTGGTTTAACTTTTAACGCGTTTAAGATATCAGCTCACAAGTGAAATTTGTGGTGTTGGGGGAAAAAAAAAAGATAAATGAGACATCCAGACATGTTTTCTGGTTTTGAAATTACGCATTGATGTAGTTTAAAGTGAGCACTACTCTATTCACATCCATTGCTGTGATGTAGAGGCAGACACACAACTTTAATCTGGAGATTCACATGTTTTTTATTTATATTTTTGAGATGATCATAACAAGTCCCTGATCTCCAAGTGTCCCAAGAAAAAAATACATTTGTCTTAGTGAAGTGAAGCTCTCTTCCTCTACTAAGCATCGCACACTTGTCAACAGAAACCATCAGCAGAGCCATATAATGATTGGATCAATTTAGCAATAAACTCCATTCATCAGCTGATTAGTCTGATAAGATTACATGAAGTCACATGCACGCTGCTAAACTACCATAAACCCCACCTTTAATTTCTCTGTGTACGTGTGCCACTGTAATAACATAGACCCTAAACCCTCCGCTAACCCAACATAATTGCAAAACACAACCGCACACACACCCACACACGGAGGCACCTGCTTAACGCCACCCGTACGTACACACATGCTATAGAAAAGTCACACACACCTGCCCCGGGCTGCAGCACAGCTGCTGCACGCAGTAAAGCAAGTCACACAGTTGGGAGAGAAACAGACAATCACCTGATACTCAACATATAGAGCGCTGCCTCATCCCAGTGCTGCTCACTCTTAATGACAGGGATTTCCTGTGTGTGCATGCATGAGCATGTATACGTGTGTGTGTGTGTGTGTGTGTGTGTGTGTGTGTGTGCCAGTCATAGCAGTACACCTACCTCTTTGTGCAGACATGAGTTCTCTCTCAGCAGCAATACAATGCTCTTTCTATTCTTTGCCCCTCTCTCTCTCTCTCTCTCCCTCCTCTCACACTCTTTCTCTCTAACCTTCAGCCTCTCTCTCTCTCTCTCTCTCTCTCTCTCTCTCTCTCTCTGTGTGGTAACACAGCTCTCTGCTCAGTCAAACGTTTTTCAGCACCTCCTTTCACATGCACTCTCTTTATTAGGAGAAGCAGAGCTTCCCTCCTCCCTCCCGCTCAGCCCCCTCCCCTCCTTCTCAGGCGCCTTCAGCTTTGCCTTCTGTTTACCCCTTTCCCTTCCTCTCTCCCTACACCTTTGTCATTCTCCCTGAGACGCTGTCACCCTTTTTTTTTTTCCCCGCTCCATCTTCTTCCTGTCCGTCCCCCGTTGAGAGCCACTTTCCTGCATCTCCCCTCAGCACGCCCGTTGTCCTCCACTTTGACTTACAAAAAAAAGAAAATCATTTTCCTTCTGCCTCTCTTTTCCTTGCCATTGTCTCTGTCTTATAAAAGTGGGTCAAACATGAAAGCAGTGTGGGATGTGGGATGGGAGCTGGAGCTGGAGCTGCAGGGATGTTGGAGAGGAAAAAAACTGAAATCAGCCTCTTTGACACCCAGCACTCATTTTTTTAAGATAATCTTAACTGGAGAAAAAGTGCCCCCCTAATGGCTTTATTAAAGTCTTTAACCTCAATAGTTAACTAACAGGCGTTGTGCGTGATTTCCACATTCAGAGCGGCACAGTGCTTTGGGTTCAGGGAGACCTTGAGTCCACGGCCAATGGTATGAAAACTACTACCTGTGTGTGTGTGTGTGTGTGTGTGTGTGTGTCACTCTTTTCACAGAGGTGGAAAAACAAAGCCATGCCTTGTTTTGAGCCATGGTCAGTCACTCATTCAGCACATTGACCGTAGCAATAAACCACCACTCCTCTGAGAAAAAAATCTGTCAGCATCAGCAGATTTCATTAAATATATAGACGTGATCAGCATGCATACTAATGGGTAGTGCAATCAGTACAAGTGGTACTGGGGGACTGCTTTTGCTTTGGCAATTTTTTATTTGCAGAGTTGGACTGCAAAAAAAAAAAAAAAAAAATGGAAGTATTATTTAGCTTCGGAGCTTTCCCAGTGATAGGGGACAAACACACAAGGCTAATGACAACAGTAATCCCCATTTAATGATATTCTAAATGTCGTGTAGACGATTTCCTGCGGGATGGCAGTAATTTGCTTTTGTTCAGCTTGAGTCTGTAAACGCTCGATCAGTCTGTCACTAAATATGAAAATCATCATTAGTCATGGTAAATATCTATCTATCCAGTGGTGTGCGCTAAGGGGGTGGGGGGGGGGGGGGGTGAGGCGGACGCCGCCAGAATGACCCTCTGCAAAGGCCGTCTCTGGTTAGGCCGACCGCCCCCTCAGGTCTGATCCGATTGGCCCACTGCATTTGAACAGATTGTGCAGAAGAGATTTAAAAAAAAAAAACCCAGAGGGTTACAGCTGTATCACACCAAGTTGTATATGTCAAATAAATATCAAATAAAGACAAGCTATTAAGCATTTAATAGGCAAGAAAACTCACATAATGTTTCAATAAAGTCCCCATTTCATTGCTTGCATGCTTGCATGACAGCGAGTGGGTGTGAGCGTGCACACTGGAGTCCTTTGGTGTTGCCTGCAGTTTGCTGAGTGCCCATCTGCTTGTTTTAAAGCAGAAGTTGGATATTCTTTTTTCTTTTTTGGGGTGGGGGGCATCCTAGTGCTTGTAATCTGGTAGGGAACAGTTGTATAAAAAGGGAAATCCCGCTGACATCTTCCTACAGCTTCTACCATCGAGCCACTTTGTCACTTTCACTGCTTCATTTATGGATGAATTTTGTGTCCTCATTTGCATAAAGGTAATTTTTTCAACTTTTGACCCTTCGCTGGGAGTCCCATAATGCCTAATGAACCCATTTTCTCACGTCCCCTAGGAATAGGAACGGGCCCTCCTTTAAAGGCGCGATTTTGTTCCTTTAGGTAAAGCCAAGTAAAGCTTTTCTCAATTTATTTGAATTGACTTTCTTCATGATTTCTTCAAATCATGCTACTTTATCAATTATTTGAGATTTGACATAACTCACACAGAAAAGAAATAGCTATCGATCAAGTGATTTGACTTGTTTTTTTTGGACACACCCTTTTATTACTTAACAAGCAGGAGGATAATACAAATGATATTTGATCAAGGTTTAGCTAATAAAGTCCTTGTAAAGAAACATCACTGCTGAGATATTGACTTTACGGGACTCACCCTTTTTATTCTTTGAATGCAAAAAGGAGGTTTACAGAGGATTTAACAAAGACTGTTTTTACATCTACATGTTCTGCTAGTTCAGAATTTTCCATTGCAGTATGATACATCTAAATACTGAAAATGATTGAACCCCAAAGTCCAGAAGCTTTGCTATTTATAAGTCTAATAAAAATGTAGATCACACAGACACTCACAGACCAGAAACACATGTATGGCAAAATGACGAGTTGAGCCAGAACGGTGTGTGACACACACTTGCAACACTGCGAAGAACAACAGAAAAAAATAAAGGGCGACTCTGTGTTCTTTTTGTATCCTTTCGCAATTGTCCACGTTTCCTCAATTTACAAATCTGCCGCTGATGCAACACGTCGTCGTTCCTCGGCACAAAACGAGACTATAAACTGACACAGACGCAGACGGGGAAACGAAAGGGTTCGCCAGGCCAGACCCATGACATGCTGGACCAAATCCTCAATCAGCAGTCGCTGAAACATGACAATCAGTAAATGCTCTTTCTTTCTCTGAAACACTCAGAGGGCTTTTAGTTAGAGGGAAATTCTTTAATGAAACACGACCACAGCAACTATAAAGGCTCCCTTTACATTATTCATACATTCAGTACATAGCTGGCTGCCTAATGACGGGCCAACAAGCTGCAGGATTCTGCCCTGTTCTATTTCCTGTCCTGTTTCACGTTGGCTTTGTTGGCGCTTCAAGTTCACGGCATTTTATCATAAAGCTGTGTGTTGGAAAACACAGCGAGATCAGAATGGCAAGCCATCATCCTCGGGAAAAAAAAAAGGTTAGCGATTTAATAAAAAACGGGTTGATTTAATGACGGCAACACTGACACTTTATTTTGGCATCGATTTCTTGGAAATGGGAGGCAACCCCCCTTTTAAAAAGCATATGAGAATTAATTGTATGCAGAGGCCCTTAAAAGCTGTGGTGTGGCTAAGGAGGTATTGATTGGGTTTTACACGTCGCAGCCGCTTCTGTCAGGACCGGACAGGGTGGTTAGTAAAGCATCTCAGCTATGACTAATGATCAAACACACGTCGACGTCCTTTTTTTTTTAAACAGGCCGCTCGCTCGAGCAGCCAGTAAGCTCTTTCCTGTTCGCCGTCATCGTCACCTTTACCACCCGTGTAAAGGTTTCACGCCCTCTTGAACCCCCTCGTCAAAGTTCTTTTCAGCTTTCCATTAAGGTACTTGTTGTTCTCGTGCCAGTATTCAGCCTCAGACGGATTTTCACACAACCCGACGCGCGACAGGGGCCTGCGGGGCTCTACGCTCAACGTGCTTTAATTTACCTTTTTCTTTTTCCATTTCGCTGACAAAAGCAACAGCTATATGCCAGATTGTTAGCCAAAGGGTTTTTTTCCCCGCCAATGTTTTTTTTTTTATTGTTTCTGCAACCTTAAGCATCAACACAAAGACATGTATTAGGAAAACATGTCAACCGCACCCCACCCCACCCAAGACACGGGGCTCAAATTAATTATAGTTTACTGCATATGAGAGAAGTAAACACACATTTCTACTAAACTAAGTGTTGCTGAAAGATACCGTACACAAGACGTCATCATTAGATGTGACATCTGTTCCTCATAAATAAGAAATGATAATGATAAATGACAGAAATAATGATCCTGAGGTTTTAGTGTCTATGTGATTTCAGCCATTTGCTTAATTCCTGACTTTCTGGTGTTTTCCCGGGATTGAGCTATTGCAATTGATATTTAGTTAATTGAATAATATTAAGAAAAGGAATCTGTAGATATATATATATATATACGTTATATACGCATTTACTGATTGTCATGTTTCAGACGTTAGTAGCTTTCGTGCGAGCCTCCTCCCACACATGTGGTTGGATGGTGGAGGTAGCTACGACATCCTGTCTATCAGCACTGCATCTCCGCTTCCTGTGTGAATGAGCGCTGTGTCTTTTCTTGAACGGTTCTATAAAAGACGTCCTTTTCGGCCTGGGCGAGACGCTGTCCTCGAGCAGCAGCTTGTCAGCTTGTTAATTACCTCTGAATAGTCAATGATGCCAGCAGGGCCGCCGTTTGTGCTTCATCGTTTATCAGGGGATGACTAAATTCATTAGGATTTAATCTGTGGGAAATAAACATCTGTACTGAATTTAATATAAATCCATCCAATAGTGTATTTTCAAATATTTAATGCAATATTTCTAAATTTACATTGCTTTGGGAGTTGAAAAGTAACATAACACATATATGCATATATGGTGTGAATACAGTCATCACTCTTTAATAGCATTATTTGAATAATTTACAATGATGATAATGCTATGATTATTTCAAATCCCTTTCAGGTGTTCTTTTACTACGCTGTTTGTTATAGATTTTGGATCAAACCCTGCATTTGCTTCCTCAGAGCATCCGCTTGACCTCCTGAAAAAAGGAGCTGAAAAGGACGCTAACCTGATGGAACAAGGGAGGAACAGGATAACACTTGTAAAGCATTTTTGGGAGCATTATGTCACATTAACACCCCCAGTAAAAGCTGTCCGATTGAATTACGGCGAGCCTTAAAGTGCCCGTTATTTTTAGTGGCAAGATGCTGTGCCGCGAACCAGGGATGCAGAGAACGGAAGAGAGGGTGCGAGGGAACAAATTTAACTGCGAGTGATTATCGAAGGGCGGCGAAGACTCACGGGGAAGTGCAGACGATAACTTCCAGACAGCGGGCAGAGTCGCTAAATCTGGAGAAATGGGACGATTCCCAGTGGGCCAGTCTGGCTGTTGCACACACAATAAGCACAGTCATTTAAAAAAATGGATCATGGAAGCTATACTTGCTCTGTGATGCGTGCTTGCACACAATGCTATGGATACTTGTTTCTTAAATATTTTTTTTTGCAAAGCTGCTAAAACTACTATTACTGAAGCCAGAAAAAGAGAACCCTAACCCGCCCTGGGCAGAGGCTTTTATTTTGAAAGAACTATCCAGCAAGTAAGATTTAAATGTTCACGAAGCATCAGGACCGTGAACTTTTTCTCTTTTCAGATGGACTGACAGGCTCTCCTGGTCATTGCCTGCACGTTCCACCCTGTGCCTGTCTCTTTTCATTAGCTACACCCACACTGAAGCCAGAGAAAGAGTGCAGTAACATGACCAGGCTCTGATCAAAGACACCACACATTAGGAAAATGCTAAAAAAAAAAAAAAAAAAAGTTCTGACTTTTGTATCTTTCCATATTCTTTTCATCTTCCATTTTTTTTTCAGACATAGGGAATTTAGGTTTTTTAATGGAACTCATTCAGTGCTATCATGGTATTTTGGTTTGTTATATGCAAAATAATAACATTTCTAATTAGCACTGAGATAGTGAATATGGTAATTATTATACATGGTTGACATGTTAACATTGATATTGTGAGTGTACAGTTTTACTATTCTGTTAACATGTAGCTAAATGGTGACACTGTGTCTGAGTCTCATAGACAGAGCGTCTATGCTGAAATAAGTAATAGTAGTAGTTAGTGAAATTAATCGATCTAAGATTGATTTCGCAAAATTCTCACATATCTGTGTTCTTACATTGTTCTTGAGGCTGTAAAAAAAAAAAAAAAAATCAGAAATGAGTTTTCCAAGAATGCATTTCAGAGTGAGCGTCACATCGCATAAATGAGCATTTTCCACATTATGGTAGAAAGAAAACAGGAAGCCCTGTGAAAGAAGAAAAAATAGAAGCAGATAGGGGTCATTCAAAAATAAGAGTGGGTTAGGGTTAATATACATAATTCATATGACCTCTTCACTCATGCTGACCTTTTTTTGGACTACAGCCCCTCCCGCTGCGGTGCGTTGCCATGGTGCCAGGTCCCTGCGGAAGTGGAAATTGTCAACAAAGAGGCTTTTTGTCACAGCGTTTTTTTTCTGCAAGATAGGAAACATGATTGTTTTGCAAAAATGGCTCGAATTTAATCCCCTTGGACAGTGACCGGTGGCAACATCAGAGATGGAATCTTTATTTATGGACATATTTATATTTGGAGTAGATCAAAAGGATTTGTCCTGTTCATGTATCATGCAGCACTTAGAGGAACTGTGTGTGTGTGTGTGTGTGTGTGTGTGTGTGTCAGTCATAAGTCACGTTTACTGTTTTTGAAGTGTAATCAGTATCTGTATGACTGACGAAGTTGTTTTCAGCATGGGAAACACAATCTGGAATGACAAAGATGCAAAGCTTGCAATTTAATTCTTTGTTTGCAGCAGCGCAGATAAAGCTAAGTTATTTTTCTCCAAGTGAGGAACAAGAACTCGCTCAGACAAAATAATGATTATTCATTTCAACTGCTTAGATCAGTGAGATCATCCCAGTGAGGTCACAAGACAGATTGGATCTAATGTTCCTCCAAGCAATAGACCTCACCAGGCAGCCATCTTGACAGGAAATAGCAGGTAAACACAGGTGTTACCACTTATACAAACCAGGGATCCATTTATGTCAAAAAGAGCCTAAGTGATGCTTTTTTGCTCACCACTAAATGGAACAGAAACGTAATCGCCGTTGCGTTGGCGACACCTGTGTTTGCTCTACGAGTTCATGTCAACATGGCTGCAGTGGGAAAAGCTCTATTGCTATCAGAAAGTGTTTTACGGCCATGTGTTTCTAATCTTAACGACAGTTTAATTAAACCACCAGTTCGGGTCCGCCGCACTCGTCGCCACCTGTAAATCTGCTCCAGCTTTTCTAAATAATCACGCCGCTCGTTTTGAGGAGGCCGTGATTACCAAGTAATGACAAGTGGTACCTGACAAACATCGATTCTGTTTCAGGGCGGATTGTCCCTTTAATTTATAAACCTACGATTTACATGCATGTTGAGATGCATTGCCCCCTGTTGGATTCATCCATCAGCCTCATACTATGTTACGTAACCACTGCGGCTTTGGGCAAATACTGACTGTAAGTGTAATCATATCACGGGATGGAGACAGTGTGCTAGTCTCTCATCTCCAGTTTTATTTTTTTAATTGATTTTAATCAAATTTACAAATGCTCTACCATTCCTATCTCAATTTCATCTACATCACTTAGAGATTTATATTTAAAAGGGAGCATTTGTCAGAATTGTGAGTGAGAAAATCTGGTTTTTAAAGCATATTTCATATTAAAAAAATGAGTATTAGATTTCTTAATTGATAACTATATTAAAAAACCACAGACTCACTATGAGTGATACTGGCTGGAGCATTCTCTAGTAAATCCTCCTTAAGCTGAATAGAAGCATGTAGGTGGTATAAGTTGTTGCATGGTGGCTAGAGGAGCCACCTGAGAGAGAGAAGGAAAAAAAAAAAAAAAAAAACTTGCATTGACCCCCAAAAGCATTTTCAGATAAATTTAATATTGCAACTTGCATTTCAAAGACAATGAGAATCCAACAGGGAATGGACAGAGAGAGTGAAGGCAAACAGCTGACGTCTAAACAGACCCTCCTGTATATGTTCTTAACAGGAAGCTGTAGACACAAAAGAAGCCATGGGAAAACTTGTTCTGCTAAGTCTCAGTTTCTTTTCTTTTTTTTTTTCTTGTGCTGTGCTTCACATCGTCTCCCACAAACAGACCGCACACGAAAACGTGACCGACCAGGCGGCAGCTCCTTCCGCTGCTCACCTTCACAAAACGTCCGTAAAGCGGTATGTACACACGGCGCCGACAAAACTACGCCTTTCACCCAGGACTTAGGCGGGAGCGAGGTTGAAAATATTCAGAATAGTTTGGTTAAATGCTGGAGTACCGGATGGATGGAGGGATCCTACTTCAGAAGATTAAAAAAAAAAAAAAGCTATTTTACATTCAGGTACTTTCTTTTTTATGAAACATTCCTGGGCCTCTTTTCGATAAATTCTATAATATATAAATTGAAAAACCCTAATAGAATGGAGTGTGTCCTAGTTAATCAGATGTTAAACAGGCACCAAAGCACCACTTTTGTATTGTGCATGTGACACAATCTGTCAGTAAATCATAGTACTATGCTGCATTTAGCAAGTACACTTACCTGTTTATTTCAGATGGAAATCAATGTTCCCCTTTCAACTTGTTTAACTTTTCCCTGTCTTTAAAAAGTACATCTATGGCACTGATTTTGTGAACAATCTCTATTCCATAATACAAATAAAGCAATCATAAACATACTCTGGAATATTGCAGGTTCTTGGCAAAAAAGGCTTAGTTATATGTGCTTTTTTTAATGTGCAGTCACTTAAGCAAAATACTCTTTGCCGTCCACAGACAAAACGCAGACAAAAGACTGTAGTAATGTTACATCCGTGTTAAATTCAGTTGCAAACTACTTTCTGAGGTACAAAACCAGTTTCATGGTTTTTCACGGCTCTGACGCGTCTACGTGTGGAACCTCAGCCTGAATTCATATAAGGTTGTCACCTTCTGTTGCATTTCTCTGTTTTCTGCATTATGGCTGAAGTGATGCATTCTCTTTTTCTTTTTTTTCCGACAATATTTCCATTGGAAAGAGTATCACATTCGCGATGGACATAGTAGCTTGAGGACAATTCAATTTTCCGCTCAGTATCGCCTCTAATCTCAGATAGAAGTCATCAATTAATGAAAGAATGTACTTGGAAAAAAAAAAAAAAATCCAAAAAAATAAAAAATCTTAACATTCCCGTCATGATCTCCAAACCCAAGAATGGAATGTTGTCATCAACACATAAATACATTTACAATAAGTACAACTTTTAAAAATATTATGTGGTCAATCCAAAATAACACTTAGATAAACATTTAAAGTACAATATTATACAACAAAACTGAAAATAAGAAATCAACTTTGAAACTACACTTCATGACAAAATAATTATACACGATGTGAAATATACATTATTAATCTAACTTTTTTCCATTTACAATTTTTAATCCACTGAGATACAGTATATTACAGCGAGGATGGAGTTTGAGTTAATAGTAGGACAAGTGCATAGCAAAATAGATCATTTGACCAAGTTAAAGAAAACACATAAAACTGACAAACTAGCTTTAGAAAACAACATTAAAAATCATGTTTAAGGCAAATCTCGTCATTTGAAATTGGCATAGTCTGAGAAAATGTCGACAAAGTCTTGTACCACCCTGTAGCAGAAGTCATACTGCTCCTGTGGGGGGGAGGGGAAACAAAAAAAAACAGAAAAAGCTAAGTTGAAGGGGAATCAGCAGCGTATATAAGGAGAAATAGCAGATAAACTGGTGTTTTTTTTTTTTTATTTTTTTAGCTCATCATATTAACCACGATCCGCTTCTACTGTCACCTACCACAGTTTGGACCATGTGAGGCCTCTGCATACGTAAACTCTTCACAGTTTGGAACACGTCCAGCAGGCCCTCTGCCTTGACCCGCTCCAGGATATTGCTCAGTGCAATGAACGTACCTGTTCGCCCTGCACCAGCACTGCACAAACACAAAAAAAGCATCAAAAAAATCTGTGAAAGCCTCAACAGTGGCTTGCAGTTACCACAACGTGAGGAAAAAAGGTACCTGCAGTGTACAACAATGGGATGGTTCCCGGACTGCTGCTGCTGTCTCTGCACCGAGGCGATGATGTCGATCATGCCCTTCCCCTCGGCCGGGATGCCGATCTCCGGCCAGCCGTGGAAGTGGAAGTGCCGGATCACCCTCGTCTGCTTCTCCTTTGAGGGTGGGGGGGGCAGAGGAGAGATCATAATACCTCTCAGCGGTGATTTATTAGCGGGATATGAAAGCGTAATGGCAGGTGCAATGTCAGCATAGGTTAAGCGCGCGGCACAAGAGCGGCGGACTGACGGGCGCCTGCACTGGAAGGCAGGAATGAACTATTGAGCACCTGAGAAGAGGCAAATTTAATAAAATTTATGAGATGGGAGGCTCCCACTTCAATTTATTAAAGACATCCTGCCCAACACATTTCCTCTGGCAGACAAAAAGAGTTATACACACAGTTTTTTTTTTTTTTGGTTTTTCTTTTTAAACTTTATTATAGGACTATAAATCAGACCCTGTGTGGCATTACAGAATATGAACACAATTTTTTACTGTGTCCAAATTTTCAGATATGAATGTCACTATAGGCTCCACTCTGCATTTCAATATTTTAAAGGTTTGCAGAGGCCTGCGGTCATTTCAAGTCGTGTAATGAATGATTGTGAAACAGCAATCTTACTGGTACAATAGCAATGTGTCATCGCAATTTATGCAACGCGGAACAATTTCATATCTCTTGGAGAAGAACTGCAGAAGAAAAGCTCGCATGAGTATTATCCTCACAGGCAAATGCAGTGGATCACTCCCACATTACTAATAGCTTTTATGGCAGAGGTTAATTCATTTGCTTACCGGGATAAAGGTGAGTACCAAGTCTCGTAGGCTGAACGTGTCACACAAAGTGTCTCCCTTCAACTCTACTGTGTAATCTCCATAGGTGGCCGAGTCCTCTGTGGGCCAGTACTGGCAACATTTGTCCTGCAAAAAAATAAATAGATACACCAGTTAAATGAAACTTAACACTTGACACAAATATGAACTAAATAATGTCTGTAACACTTTACTTAAATGGGGGTTATAACACTGTTATTACACTGTTATTACACTGTTATTACACTGTTATAATCATGACATTAATAAATGCTTGTGACAGTTGTATTTGAATAATTATGTCACTTTTGATGCAAAGTGAACTTGACATTGTTTTAAATTGTCATAATTTACTAAATAAGACTTAATTACAATGTCATAAGCATTCATGTGTTCATGAAACACGCCATCAGAACACGGGGTGGTGCATGTTGAAGCGTTTGAGCTTTGCCAGCAGCCATCGCTCTCTGCAGCTCACCTGCTCCCTCTCCTGGAGCTCAGTGAGCATGACAATGGAGTGACACTTCCACTCCCACACCATCCTCCAGAAATCTTCCACTGTATGCGTCAGCGGGCCCTGGGTGGCAATAAAGTAGTCCTTCTGTCTGTAGCCCTGCGTGGCAGGAAAAGAAATACACACGGTACTCACAATAGAAACATGCGTGTAACTGGCATTAACACAATCTGCACAAGAGTGAGGTAATCGGGCAATAAAATCTACTTACATCTATAAACGATGCATTGACGTAATCGGTGAACTCCTGGCCTCTTCTCATGGAGAGAATAACTCTATTGAAGTCATCTAAAGTGGAAACAGCGCAGGAAATGCAGCACGACTCTTTAGAATAGACCAACTCAAAACCACACAGCGACTGTGTAGAAAGTGGTCTGAGTTATTCTATGCTGCTGAATAAACTCTGCAGATAAATAAACTCATAAATACACACCATACAATCTGGAGGTCAAAATCTGCCTTAAAATATGCTGGCATTATTTCTTACATGGGATAATTTGTAGAACTCTGTTCTTCTTCATGTTGGCAGGAAGGTTGCCCGTTCTCATGTTCTCCTTCATTATTCGCATGTTTGTAAGTTTCTAGGGGGGAAAGAAGTCAAAGAAAAAGAAAAAATATTACAAGTTTGTAAATGATCTCTATCCTTTAACACAGAACTTAAATGAACATAGAGACATTATTGTATATATATATATAAAAAGTACCAGTCCAGGTATAGTTAAACAGGTCAAAACCCTTTATTTCTAACTTATGATGTAAAACCAAATGGGCAATATACATAATTATAATATATTATAATAATTTATAATTATTTTTAAAGAGATGCAAGATCTGGGTACTGTAGCTTTAAGTAAATGCTACTCAAACAGGAACAGTGGATGTGAAGCATTTCACACCACATGTTACTGAGAATGAGAGACAGTATTTATGGCAGCAGAATATGCGATTGACTTAAAATGAACTCGATTGCCCGCGTACGTGAGAAAAGAACTTGTTAGCTAGTGTGAGGTGTGTGTTAAAAGTGAGTGCCGTTCTGTAAATCCACCTTTGCCTACAGGGGCAGTATGTGTTAGAATCAACAAAAGAAATAAAATAAAATCTAAAGCTTTGTAGCTGTGTAATTACAGATCATATCTCGTGTGGCAAAACCGTTCTGTCAGTCATACTGAATCTGATTACACTTCAAAATGCCACAAAAATAGTAAAGGGCATTCATGATTACAAAACACACAAGTTCCTGTAAGTGCTGCATGATACATGAACAGAACAACTACGCTGAAGTCTTGCCTTAAACTCCTCCTCCAGGCCGACCCGGTCGCCGTTCGTGAAGGTGTTGTGCAGTTTGTGCAGATGTCCTTCCAGAGACGACACGTCCAGCTCTGTGTCCCCATAGAGGTAGTATTCAAGCAGAGCCTGGCAGATGAACGAGTACTGCATCTGCGGTGAGAATTCACGCACAGACGTGCAACACGTGAACGATAGCGGATAACAGGATGCGCGATAATTCGTACTCTTGAAACGGAACATCGGAGAACTCCAGCTCACATCTGTCTGGATGAGCTGCGAGCGCTGCTCCCGTATCTTGGAGACGAATCCAAACACGTCCACCTTCTGCTCCGCGTGCGTCATGTCGATCATGGCATCGATTACGATGAACGTTCCCGTCCTCCCGACGCCGGCGCTGCGGAGACGCACAAAACAAAAACGCGGGCGGCGTTCCCCCATAAATCCTCAGCTGACACTGGCGTGTTAATAGGAAACAGGCGGCAAACAAAGGCACATCTGTGCTTGTAAACACATTTTGCTATGGTCACTCCAAATGTTTTTCCCCCAACTGCAAAGCAAAATGCTTCGCTCTAAATTCCTTTATCTTCTATAGAAACAAATTGAATTATTAAAACAAACAGCTGAGTCCTAATATCTCAGCTGTCCCGTACCTGCAGTGCACCACGACGGGTCCCGCGAAGGGCGGATTCACCGCCTTGACCTTTTTGAGGAATTTGAGCATCCCGATGGGGGAGAAGGGAACTCCAAAGTCAGGCCAGCTGGTGAAGTGGAGCTGGGTGACCAGGCGAGGAGCTTTGGTGGCGTCGCTGGGTTGCTGCAAGCAGCCACAAACAGGCGTTTTAATAGGTCTGCAGACTCAGACCACGTTCTCACAGATTAGTCTTTTAACAATAACCTGCTACTTATGTCTTGTCCTGTCATTTGTTCGTACCTATTTTAGCAACACTAGGCAAAAATAGCTACTGCACTTTGATGTTGTTGTACATGTAAAACGCATAGGATAGTGAGAAATGCAATAACGATACCTTTGTATGTCAAGTACATGTGAAGAAATTGACAATAAAATTGACTTTGACTTTGACCTTTATCAATGGGGAAAAAAGCCGCTTTATAATAATCCAAGTTTTCCAATTTTGGTATAATTTGTCCAATATTGAGTAGGAATATCTTTTTCCTTATTTGAAGTTATTTTTCTTGATCTTGATTGGAAAATAAGATATAGTTATTTGTTTTTATCTCCTATTTCCGACTTTTCATCTCACATTTAAATCTTCTCTATCTTCCTAATCTTCTGTAAATCTTGAACCAGATTAAACTGACCGAAATAAAGGAAAATAACTTGAAATAAGCAACGTGATCTGCCAATAAGAATAATTCAAGATAATGGGACTCAATATTAGATTAATTGTACCAAATAAGAGATATTTTCGCATGTTAAAATTTAATTTTTTTGCAAGGGACTGACAATTCATACATTGTAAATAAACAGATATATAATTGGGTCACACTGAAACAGGGAAGTGAACCAAACGTAATGAGGATGTTTCACTATCTACAGTACAAAAACACCTGAAACTCACATATTGTATGCAAAACTTGCGTATGGTGTAGTCCACCAGGACGGTGAAGTCTTCCACCGCCACCCTCACGTTCCCGTAGGTCCAGCAGCCCTGATCCGGCCAGTACTGGTGACACTTGTCCTGTGGCGAGATCACAGCCGCGACAGCATGTTCAATGACTTTCAAAAGAAAACTGCTCAATATAAGACTTTGCAGGGTAATTATGTTTTTATTACATATTATGTAGCCATTGATTTGCAAAGCACAAACTGATTTAAATCCTCATCAATTCTCTTGCTATTGATCTTTTTTGCAATTCTTTATCTCCCCCCTTGTTCAGTGGTGTTTGCTGGTTTGCACACACGGGTGTGAAGGCTTCGCAATTATGACACAAAAACAGAGAACGCCTGGGGTGAGATGGATAATCCGCCACCTTCGACCATAACCAGTGAAATCTATTCAAAGCAGTGATGCTGCCTACAGGGAAAAATCCTTAAAATCCTTTCTTGCCCCCCCTTCAGTGGCCGGCATTAAACGTGCCACAGACGAGGCGAGGAGCCACTCACTTCCTTCCTCTCTTTCAGATTGGTCAGCATGACGACGGTCGCCACTTTCTGCTCCCATATCATCCTCCAGAAATCTGCCACGGTTTCTTCCTTTGGACCTGAAGAGACCAAAAAGAAGAAAAAAAAAAGTTCAATGAAATGCACAAAACAGAAACAGAATTATGAGATGCAGGATGTCTTACCCTGTGCTGCTATGAATTTGTTCTTTTCCGTGTAACCCTGTAGGAAAGTGATATTAAGTTGATTAAACAGGCAAAGCTCCAGAACAGTACAGATAGCGTTTCACATTTTAACACCCTGTTCATCATAGTGATAAAAAAATGGTTTAAACTCACATCAATGTAAGACGCGTTGACGTAGTCCGAGCAGGGAATTCCATCCAGCTGCGTCAGCACCACTCTGGAATGATCATCTGTTGGCGAGGAACACAACGCCGTCCATCAGCACGTACAGAATAAACACGGTCAGTCTGCAGGTGCACGGGATTACGCGGACAGCTCCTTCCTCGATGAGGTTTAGATTATTGACTATTGATGCTCCAGCAAACGCGATTACCGTATGAGTTTTATCAATCTTCACGTCACTTTTCTGGGCAAGTAAGTGAATAATCACATTTCTCCTAAAATGTTGGCACACGTAAGTAAAAAGCAGACAGGAAGTACTGGGGTAACATTATTAGCAAACCTAATCTGATTTCTTAACATCCTCAGGTTCAGGCTCATCAATCAGGCTCCTTATGTATTCTCACATTTGCTGCTCATAAATATATATTGCGTAATGTATTGATAAGTAACATCTCATTAAAGTTACACCTTTATCCGACTTGCTATTAACCATGATTTTGGCTGACACAGGTTTGTCTTATTTATTTACCTTTACTTTGTCATTTAAACAAAAAATTAAGATCAAAATAAAATGAAATCAAATACAGCTTCACCTATGAGCAGATATTTGACCTGAACGAACAGATCCAAATGTATGATGGATGATTTTGTTTCTTCCCAACCATTATATAAGAACTGATGATAGATGAGGGTTAACTGCTGCTTTTGGGTCATGAGGTTGGACCCAATTATAATTTAGTTTTCATTTAAAATAGCACTTTCTCTCTAAATTGACATTTTTATTTCTTTTCTTTCTTTGCAGATTGCATTTCCTATGTCGCTGTCAAACACTGTAACAGGGCCGTGTACATGTGCACATGTATCACACACTCGCACAGCTCATTAACACAGGGAGAGGATTTTCTCACGTGTATTGTACTGCGTATTTCACACACATACACACACAACAAGCAATATTTGTGTCCCTGTCGTTTTGTTGCCGCTTATTATCTGTGTTCGTGTCAGGAAAAAATGTCATAAAGATATTATCAAAGAGGAAAAACAGAGCAGGAAGCATGAGGTAAACCATTTGTGTGAACTGATTAACTCAAAGACACAGAGATGTATATTATAGATGTAGATATATGCACGTACATATGTACATGTACACACACACACACACACACACACATAGAGACAGGAAACTGTGAGTTCAGTGTTGAGTCACATAAAAACCTCGCTCTACGTGTACGTACAGGGAAGGATGTTGGGGTATCTGTTCTTCTCCTTGTTCTCCTCCTTGTTGGCCTCCTCGTACGTAGCGTGGGCATTACCTCCAGGCAGGGACTGCACGGGAAAAATGAAAAAAAAAATCTGTCTTTTACATAACCTCACATGCTTAGAAATCAGACAGGATAACCTCCGCTGACTCTGGGCTGGTGCATTGTGTTTTTTTTTTTCTTTCCTCGCTGTCGGCACTTCCTCTGCTGCCTACAGTAAACAGCCCCCCTCATAAAAAATGGAGAGAAGTTCGACTTCCTCCGTCTGATGACAAACCCGTCTGAGCAAAATCTAACTTTTTTTTTTTTTTTTTATGTTTTTACATGAACCGTGAGTCACGCAGTTAATTTTGACTCATGTCCTCAATCGTGGCCCTGAATAGACAGCGGGGGGTATTTTTCATGCGCATGTGTGCATGTGTGCAGCGCGGGTGTGTGTCACTCTCAATGTGACACATGTGGCTTACTTGACCTCCCGCCGTCGTCGTGGGAAAACCCTTAAAATTCCAGTTTTTTGGAGGCACGGGACAAAAACACGCAGACTTCCTCGGGAAAACTCTACTCTGACACTTCGTGGACGCGGCGCTACAACATGATAATAACACATATTATGTCCTTTCTTTACAGTAATTGCTGTTTAACGTAATTCGCCGAACCAATATCTCAGCAGTCCTGCTAATCACACTGACTCAGTGCTGTAACCCCAGACGCCTGATGTAAACAGCACACAATACAGGACCCTGACTCATCAGCGCTGGTTACTCCAGGGGAAAAAAAAAAGCGGAGAGGGAGGGGGGGGGGGGCTTACGTTGTACTCCTCCCTGAAGAGCTTTCCGTCGTCAGCCGAGCGGAGCCTGTACTCCTCCTCGAGGTGTTCCACCGGGATGGGGAGGTAGGTCTTAGAGGTCGAAGGGGATCTGGGCAGAAGGACCACCGTCTGTTGCTCTGTTGGGAGTATGCGGGTTAGTATCAGGTTAGTATCAGGATGAGGGTTGTTTTCTGTGATCATCTTATACAGGAAAACCTCAGAATATTCAAATGATTAAAGTCATCACGACATGTTGTCTACACCAATAGATACCACAGAGAACTTCATCAGCACCAGTGTTAGAGAGCCAAAGGAGCCCAGGGAAAAGCCACTTACAGCACCCTGCAGATATCCTAAACCCTAGAATAAAACACCCCGGCTATAGTTTGCATTCCGTTAGCTCACGATTTGGAACATACAGGTCAAAGAAAGGTGCTGGGAGAGTGTTAGTAACACCAGGCTCCTGATTCCACCACCCTGTATATAGCTGACCTGGTGGCACGGTGGTGTATAAGGACTCTGTACTGTATCCAAACTCTAGAACACAACACATCACATCACAGGATCAGAAGGGCAAAACCGTGCTGTGAGGAAAACACTAATTGATTTTGACACAGAGAAAAAAAAAAAATAACCAGAATCAGGTTCAATCACTGTAATCAGCAGCTACTTCCTACTTTAAACCCAATCTGCCCAAATAGAACCTGCTCTGTATGTTTCACTGTAATATCTGATTAAAAAATGACGGTTGTCCAGTAGCTGTTACTGCTCAGCTGCAGTAATGATATTATGACCACTGAAACCAGTAACTACAGAGCGCTGAGCAGAGCGGCGCTTCATGAACGCTGAAGTCGTTTTCACGGGAAGTCAAACACAACCACAAGTCAGTGGTATGAGAACGTGAAAAAAACAACTATAATCTACTATGTGTGTGAAGCTCTTTCGCTTTGCTTGCCTCATGCCTCCGTGCATCTCCTTCCTTTTTTTTTTTTTTTTTTTTTTTTTTAAACAAATCGGCAAATTTCACAATAATGGTACCTTGTTCCTCCAGGATGCCATTTGGGATCTTCTTGTCGACCGTTGTGACGACTGGTTTCCTCTGGCCTTTTAACCTGCGGGGAACAAACAGAACAAAATAAATAAATAAATAAAAACAATAATGAGAACACTGCAATGAAACGTGGTACAAGACTCTAAACAAAGTTTAATTCAAGTTTAATCACAGGTTTTATCAAAGTTGTCTGTCCGTCCCTACCATGTTAAGCTTGAGAAGCTATTCTTTCTCATTAGCTGATGTCTTGGTAAACGCAGCTTCCCGGTCCGAATGTGGCTCAGAACTTAAGTCTGGACTCCCTGCCCGATGCCTGTGCCGGTCCACTCGCTGCCGCCTGTTCTCTTCTCAACTCAAGACGACCATGAGAGGGAGTCGACTACACCGCTTCCTGACAGGGCCCCGCCTCCAATGACTAAAGGAGGAAGGGTTTGTCACCCACCGCCCCCCCCCACCCCGAGCCCTGCCCCGGGGCCTGGCTCGCAGCCAGCCTGCACAGGCGGGGTCGTGTGCGTGCTTGCATCGCTGTGTGTGTGTGTGTGTGTGTGAGAAATGGAGTCTTTACCTGAGGAAGTACCAGGCTAGCAGCGCGACGATGAGCAGCAGCAGGGACAGGACCAGCACGGTGGGGAGGATGTGTTGGCTGTGGGATGTAACGCCTTCTGAGGAAGAAGGAGAGGAAGGGCAGGGGTCAGGGAGCGCCATCAACAAATAAGTAGGAAAGGAGGAAGAGGAGGAAGAGGAGGGGGGGGAGCAAAAGCAAAAAAGCCTTGGCTGCAATCCAGGCATTTACTGCACGTAAGGATGAATTCCTAACTAATAAACACATGCGTGTAGATAATAAATAAATAAAAGACACGCTTCAGCAGAGCCACCTCCTATATTCTCCTCTGGATCCCCTATCCGTTAACTGCCGTCCGCAGCGTTTTTCGTCTACAGAGATAGGGATCAGCTCATTTTTCGCCCCGTCGGTATGTGGAACTGAAAATGAGAGGCTCCCAGAAGGAGGACTCAGCCAAGAGTCACAGCCGCCTATTAGCCGTGTTTATAAAGACACACAATAAGCCGTAAATTACTGTCCAGGGCTGCTGAACCTCATTGTGATCCGCTAATAACACGGCTGTTAAAAAAAAAAAAAATAAGCTGTTCTCAAGCAGATGCATGCACTGCACAAGATGTGGAATAATCATATCTGAGGGGAAAAGTGATGACTGCGGCAGGGCAGCGGCGGGGGGGGGGGCGTTCGCCATCACAAACCGCCCAGTGTTGCTCAGCCTCACATGTCCAGTTGTTGTTGTTTTTACCTTGTGTTTGGTTGCCATTGCTGGTGGAATTGGATGTTGTCGTGGTTGCCACCAGAAACAGAAGTGGGACCATTGTGACTGCAGGGAAAGAAAAAAAACACAAAACCAAGACGGATATTAAATTTAGAACACGGGGATAGTGTTGTCATTCAGGGGGGGGGGGGGGGGACAAAAGCTATTGATTGGCTCGTGACAGCTGCTCGCAGGAATGTGCTCGTCCCGTGTAAAAATCCACGGAGACACAATGGAACAACACTCATATCCTGGTCATGCATTAGTCCTGTCATAAATCCCCATGGTGCGAATCTAGACGTGTCCACACGGAGGCACCAACACTCCAATAGTTGGAAACAACGCTGGCCATGGTAACCTGCTTCCTCACCAATGCTACGGATGATTTTATGAAGCATTATGCTTTAAATCAGTGTGTTATCGGAGAAAAAAGCTGTTTCCATGACAGTGTCATGCAGACAGATGGCTGTGTTGTTTTCACTATGTAGCTTATGCAGATTGTTGGTGTACTACAATGCATGTTAGAAATCACACAAACACATGCACACATGTGTGTGTGTGTGTGTGTGTGCAAACAAAAAGGGCCTGGATAATACTGACATTGATCTACGGATAAGTGCTTAAGCTAAGCTAAAGTGAAGGGATCGAATCATAAGAAGCAAAATGTGGAGTCGGACAGCAGGAGGATTAACACCTATACCAAAGCATGACTCTGCCCCCCCCCCACACACACACACACCCCACACACACAAACGTGCCAACACCAGCAGCAATCACCAGAGCCTCTATACATGCACACAGTGACGTCCAGGACTCTTGGAGAAATGGCTGGTTTTCTTTTGGGAGAAGGATTCTGGGGGCAGAGTATAAAGCGCTATCTGATCGATTCCTGCCTTTGAGCATTCTTAATAGGTTTCACATCGCATTGATTTAGGCACCTCTCCTTTTTTTTTTTTTTTTTTTTAAAGCTCCTGGAGAGATCTAAAAAAAAACAATAAGCCTTGAGATGTATTTCTTTCTTTCCTTCTTTCTCCCCTTTTTCTCTTTTCATAAAACCATTTTAAAAAAGTTGGAAGCAGAGTGCAGCAACACAGAGCCGTCATCACGTAGAGCGGTTTGTCGCCTCGAGGATGCAGGTGTGTGTGTGTGTGTGTGTGTGTGTGTGTGTGTGTGTGCGCACGCTCTGCAGCTGCGGTGAAACGAAAGCTCGTGGCCAAGCGCATAGTCAATGAAGACACTGTGTGTTGATGCCTCCACGCTGTGCCGCAGTGTCCTGCAATGTGTCCAGGCAGGACACCGGAGGAATGTGGAGGCAGCGGAGCGGAGACACGACCGCAGCGGCGGGGGTTTGGGGAGGGGTGGGGGGGCAAGAGCAGAAGGTCTGGGTCAATAATATTTCCTGGAGCGATTAATAAACCCTGACATGTCAAGCCCCCTGCTCCATAGGGAAGACTGATGAGGAAATTCTAATGAGAGAAGAGAGGAGGCGCGGCTCTCCATCCAACCCCCATACCCCCCCATCGTTACAGCGCGCTCTGCAAATGTCACAGTCTTGCACAAGTGGGGTGGGATGGGGTGAGAGATATTGAGCTGCGTTAGTACGGTTGTAAGTGTGAATCCTCGGGGTAGGACTGTGCGTGCTGCAAAGTTGTTTCAGGATTCTCCACCTACACGAGCTGCAGTGAACGTGACGCACGGCGTGGCCATCTGTTCCTGTGTGTAATGCATGGCGGGTGGAACAAGGGGGCACCCAGCTAAGCGCTAACAGCTAGCCTCACGGCCTAAAGTGATCTCGCATCCCGTGGTTCCCCT
This sequence comes from Eupleurogrammus muticus, assembly GCA_036785175.1. Taxonomy (NCBI): domain Eukaryota; kingdom Metazoa; phylum Chordata; class Actinopteri; order Scombriformes; family Trichiuridae; genus Eupleurogrammus; species Eupleurogrammus muticus. The sequence goes on from JAYKQN010000015.1 coordinate 17,973,243, forward strand.
AGCAACCCTCTCTCTCTCTCTTTCTCCGTCGCCCCCGGAGATCTCACCCCTGTCACGTTTTTAGCCTCCGCTCGCTTTGCTTTTCCCATCCCTTGCATCGTCGCAGTGGTTTTCCAGCCTGAATTCCTCTGCATCTCGGAGGATATCGACCCCTCCAGGCGACTTCCTCTCCACCGTCTTCGGGGGGGAATGTCCCCTGTAAAACTATAAATAAAAACCGCTTCCTATTCTCCAGGGTATCTCGTATCTTTATTTCTCCACGGTCAGCATGAACCGGTCTGGACCACAAGTCTCAGATTAGTTTATTAGTATTAATAAGCTCAGGTCAGACTCTGGGCAAGCAGCTATCACCACATTGTGCTCACTATCCTCTGCGTATTGTCCTTTCTCTATTTAGCACTGAGCAGCTAGTCACCAGCCATCAGCCGTAATGAAAATAGGTCATGGGAGATGTCAGCTCGGGGGAAGTTCTAAGGCGTCCTTATTTTTCCGATAGGAGACATTTGCGAGTCGCCTTGGGGAAGGGTATTGTTCTGGCCAACCAGGCAGCCAGTTACATTGGCGGTATGCGTGTCCCGAGTCACCCAGGCATGGAGTTAGCGCTTTCTCATGCGTGGAGGGTCAGTGTCAGTGCAAGGCCTTCAGCTTTCACTGGTGGAGGAATGAGCCCCTATACAGGCCGAAGGTGTTGCTGCATGTGCACTACGTTTGAATATAGTGGGATATTTTCAAAGTTGATCATTATACAATACTCCCATGCTCGCATACACACTGATGAAGTCATTAGTTAGTGTCACCATTCCTCTCCACGCCAGCCCTGACCAGATCCACGGCCCTCCTTCTAAACTAATAATACAAGTCCGAGCATCGATAAAACAGCATGAAAGTCAAGCTGTGTGTTGGCTGGGCAAATTTACACTAAATTTCCAGGATATTGGCAATTAAAAAAAAAAATCGAATCAATGCTCATTTCCATTCAATACCGTTTTGCAAATATTTAGAAAGAACCAGTGGCGCCATTTTTCCAGTGGATGTCATTAAACCATTTAACCATAAGCAGGTGCAGTGGAATTAAATCAGAAGAGAGTTAATCAAACCTCGAAATCATGACTCTATGTTTCTGTATTATTGTATGCTGTGATTTCTCATTTTTCAGTGTGATGGAAATACAAGTAGATATTTCAGTCACATGCATTCAATTATTATTTTCTCATTTTGAGATACAAATTTTATTTTTTCATATTTTTTTTTCAAGCGTGAATTTAAAAATGCTAATGAGAAGCTGTGAAATTGGCTTTAATCATGTGGTGTAGAAACCTATAGCACCTGATACACACTGCGGGAGTCACAGCTCTGTCTCCACTGATTACAACCTGCCACCTGAATACCTGCATAGCTCACAGCATGCAAACCTAAATGTAGACACACACACACACACACACGTAGACATATCAGATGATGCAAGCAGACCACAACAAGGCCTCTCTTTGCTTCTGAAACACGGCTTCACACATTAATAAAGGTAGCAGGGGAATTCTGACTCCTTGTTTATGGTCTTAGACCAAAGAGCTGATTAAGTGGTTTTTCCTAAGTCCTTTTTTTTTTGAGGATGAGCTTTTCCCCTGTGGATTCCATTATGTGGCATGCTCTCGTTCTTTCAGCATGGCTTAAAAAAAACCTAAAGTGGCATTTTCAATCATTTTTTATTTATATTTATTCAAATCCTTGTGAAATAAAGAAATGAGAAGTAAGAACAAATGCAACTAAAACCATCAAAGAAAGCTTAGGTAGGGCTGAAAATATATTATCTGCATTTTCAATTAATTTGCTGATTATTTACTAAAATAATTGATTCTTTGTCTGTATAAAAATTTGATAAAATAGTGGAAAAAATGCAAAACTTCCTCAAATGTATAGTTATTTCCCGATAAACAGTTCACAGCCCAAAAATATTTAATTCATCTAGATATCCTATCAGAAATAAATGACACAAATCCTTAAAGATAACTCAAAACAATTCATCAATCATCAAAATAGTTAAATTTAATAGTAATAGTAAGCAACTAAGCGACTAATTGTTGCAGCTCTGGCTGGAAAGTGGAACCAAATGAGAGGGAAATCCCAATTAAATAGAATAAGGTGCTTAAAAAGTGCAGGAATTGGCAATGAGGCAAATACATAAAGCACAATTAAAGGATTCAAATCAATTACATAAAAACAGCAATGAAACCAATTGTCTCAATGGTAATAATGAGGTCAATCTGAATTTTGGAAGAATGTGGGCCACAGTAACAGAAAGCATGGTTGTAAAGTCAGCTCATAAACAACCCCTGCTCATCGACAGCGGCCAGGACAGTTTTGTTGGTAAAGTAGACAATGGCGCGTCCCATAACTTTCTCCGGTAGCCTAATGAATCTTAATGTGGACTGATATACTGCGGCCCAGGATTTAGGAGTGGACCTGGCCGCCTGCCCGTAAATAACATCCCCATAATCCCACACAGAGAGGAGGCCTGTTTCAGCATAACGGCACCCCTCCGGCCCGCCACCATTGTCTCCATGATTATCCCCAAGAGACCCAACCAGCAGAAAAGGACAAGCCTGTTACGACTGGGCGGTAAGAGGCCCAATCAGCTGCCGCTGCCTTTGACGGGGAAAAAGGCGACGTTCCCTGGCACCGTCTCTTCCCGTGGACAGAGCGCTGTCAGTTCGGCTGAGACGTGGTTTCTCTCTCTCTCTCTCTCTCTCTCCGGGCACAGAGTTTCTCTGTCTCTTCAAATACATCAGCTGGGGAATTTGGAAAATGGGTGTAGGGCGGGTGTAGGGGGGGGGGGGGGCGATGTAGGTACATTGTGTCCTCGGAGCGAAAAACGCTGCCACACTGTTTACGCTTGGAAGCCACGAGGATTTTTTAGCAACGAAACCCTCAGGATGGATATTTGGAGCACAAGCAGCAACATATTCACCTCTTGGTGCCTCGACGTAACTCAACTGTTTAAAAAGTGTTAACAGGTTACGTATTCTCTCATTCAATTTGCAGCAGAAGGTAATAAGCTTACTTTAACCTAATGAATACACAGCAGAATTTTATAGGGATTAGTTATTGAAATAATTCATTATAGTAATAATAAGGTGTAATAAATAACCAGACCAATAGGCTAAATCAACCATCAGATATTATTGGCTTATTAGATTAATTAATATAAATATGCTAATTGTTAGTCAATTACCAAACACTGTTTAGCAACTACAGTCATTGTCTTAAATGATTTAATTTATTTCGTGGGATAAGAACCTGTTAGTGTGTGTTTGTTGTATTTTGTTTGTTTTTTTTGCATAGCAACGTCTCTTGTTCCGGAGGTCTATGTAATTTCCCTAATGACAACCCAAACAATACAAAGGACACAAATACTATGCACACACACACACCTGCATGTGTAAATCCATACACACACATATACTACATTATAAAAGACAATCTGGTATATGCAAAGAAAATATAAGCACCGATATTATAGTTGTATATTGTTGTATAACATATGTACATTCTCATGACCATAAATTATACAACCTACATTACATTATTTAATCAAGTTGCATTATGGGAAAGTGTAGCATCCAATGGTTTTGGAACTTTATTATGGACTATTATGTTGGAACATCTAAGCTTTTATAGCATTCATAAATAAATGTTCAAAAAACAATTTAGTGTAATATTGTGAATAATAATAAGAATAAAATTTATGCGTCTGTGTACGTTATTTAAAGGATTTCATGAAACCCCCCAAAAATGTAATGTTGGTTTGGACCAGAACAATGCAAAAAAATAACTAGTTCACACTCCCAGTTGGAGTGGGTTGACCTGGTATCTGTGTGTGTGTGTGTGTGTGTGTGTGTGTGTGTGTGTGTGTGTGTGTGTGTGTGTGTGTGTGTGTGCGCTCTGCCTTCGGGAAGCTGCTGCTGTGTGTAAACCGGGGCTGGGTTAGCTATTTAAAGGACACTGCGCTACATTCACGGCCTTGACTGAGGAAACGGAGCCGCGGCGTCCATCTGCTCGCACAGATGTGCGACCGCTTCCCACGCCACGTAACCCAGTTGGACGAGGTGTTCGGTGCGCGACTCCTTCTAAAAAATCATCCATTCAATCCTGTTGATTCTGTCGTGGAGATAACGTCAGAATGTTCTGTGCTCATACTTCAACATGCAGGAGGATCCCTGCAAAAGTGGTTTTTCCACCACACGTGACACTACTCATTATAACCAAATTAAAACCAGCCTAAGATTTACAGTACCTTGTTGAAATGTATTTATGTATTATTTATTATTTACTACTGTTCTTCACAGTGCGTTCCCATGGTAACCTGACCAGCAGCACCGCCATCAGGCACCTATGGGATGTTTAACATGTCTGCTTCATTAAGAGGGAAAAAACTGCATGAAAAACAGATGCGGTGAAAACCTGAGAATCTGACATCACTCTTAGTTAGTTAATAACCACCACCTTAATAAAAAGGGTGTGTGGAATGTTAAAGATACAGTATGTAGTTTCTGGGGACATCCAGTGGCGAGGTTACAAATTGCACTTGAGCAAGTAGCTTAGCATGTAGGAGAAAACATGGGGGCCAACTGGCATTAGTTTGCTGCAGGATCAGGAGAAAGCGGACGGCATGGTTTAAAATCTAAGCCACAACCGTAAATCATGTCTCACTGTGAGCAACTTACGCAGAGCTGTGTTTAATCACAGAGGCTAAAACCAGCCGTTAATGCTCAGCAAACAACCCCAAAAAACGTAGGCTGGCTGCCCTGTTGAATCCGAACGTCCTACTTTTTCTATTCCTAGGATGTGCCAACGACCGGATGGCAAGCTGGAATAATGAGTAACAAACAAGTATTTGCAGGATTGATAACATTGTTCCTGCATCTTCCCCAGTGTTGCCTGTATAATCCTCGACAACAACGACACTTTACTGGTTTAATTTAGCAGACAATGTGCAGCCTACTGAAATCTATCAAGTTGCCCGTCTAATCCTTCCATGGGAACTTGATACTCTCTGTTGCAACTCCATTTAAAAGAGATTACTGCTGTCGTCACCAGGACTAGACATAGTAGCGCGTCTCACTGCAGTATCTCACAGCAGCGGTATCTATAGCAACGTTGTACAGTAACACGTCCACCTCTGCGGCGCCGTGTTCCTCCCCTCCTGCGCTCCTAGCGTCGTCATTAATCAATTCCTGCCCGCTTCCCACGGCACCCAGACACCGTGGCTGTGGTAATGACCTTGGAGACCCGGCGGCTCCCGCTCCGCAGCGTCAGCCCGGCCTCCGCCTGAGACCGCGCACTTACGATGACGCGTGCGCGTCTGCCTGAGGTAGAGAGGCAAAACCGCGGTCGCCAGGTTGAGGTCATATAACATCCCGTTGACGGCTACTGACCATCAGTGCTGTCCTCACGCAGCTTTTAGCCGCTGCACATTAGTTAAAAATAACACGGTGCGATTATTGATAATCCTCTTAAAAACATTCCGGCCATAACTGTAGCATTTGAGAGCTGCTCTCAGCAGGAAAATAACGCTGTCTTCAGCATTCATGTATGATGTGTGTCATAAATATGGGCTTTAGATTCAGTTCTATCAAGGTCACTGTTACACTGAAAAAAAACAATCTTTAATATAATTTATCAAATAGAAAAAAAAGCTCAATCTCCCCTCAGCTGGTATTCTGCCTCTTCATATTGGAATGATTCACTGCTTTGGAAAAAAATAAAGTCAAATTTGTGTAGCGCGTGACCTTGTAAAAAAAATAAAAGGACTATCCTTTCTTTTTTTTTAAGTGCGTGTTTTGAAGTAAGTTTCGTCATCTTTTGAACAAGTGAGATGCTGCATGTGAACGCCTCACAGACTGAAACGGCTGTTTGAAGAAGAGAAATCATTCAGGAAGAAAACCTTTTTATTAATAAGACATAAATGCTTATTTCGGATGTTTCCTATTGTAATCATTATTGTGGGTTTTTTCCCCTCCTGTTGGCATTGTGGATTGTTGGCGACTTGCACAACTGGAATCTTGGTGAAACAGGACACTTAGATTAAATATTCATCATCATTCATTCGTATCACTTTGAAGCTTTTGTCACATTCTGTTGAGGCCCAGAAACCAAAACTGTAATTGGAACTAAATATTAATCGAGTCTCTGGTCTACTCTGCACAAGCAAACACAACGCTTTACACACACATCTGCTTTTGTGTGCAAGTGTATCACATGCAGCCACAATTTATATTTTTCAGAGGAGCCTGTAGGTTTTTTTTTTCCTTTTTAAATCACTCCTGATCCACATATTCACACGCCTGCACAATCCCACTAATGCATACGTTTCTGCACCAAATCTGCTAACAATTGGCAATGCAAAGCTACACTGCCTAGCAACACTAGGCTGCCTGGCATGAAATTCACACACACACACACACACACACACACACACACACACACACACACACACACACACACACACACACACACACACACACACACACACACACACACACACACACACACACACACACACACACACACACACACACACACACACACACACACACACACACACACACACACACACACACACACACACACACACACACACACACACACACACACACACACACACACACACACACACACACACACACACGGGGACATATGCATACCCATAAATCCACAACAGCAGGGATCCATGGGAAACGCATGTGCCAGGGCCTGTTGGAGGACCACCGTGCCAGGAATCATTCTGCTTGTGGTCCATCATCCACACTGTGTGTGTGTGTGTGTGTGTGTGTGTGTGAGGGGCAGGGAACAATCACCCGGCGAGGGTCTCATGTCCTCCAGACCCCGTACACCTCTCGACCTGACAGCTTTCCAACACCGACGCATCCATCTTTCTCCCGTTCTGACACCTCTGGGATTTACCTCCTCCCCTCTTTCAATTATTCAGAGGCAGAGCAATTATGGGCTGGAATCGGGGCCGTCGATAGCCTGTATAATGCACGGCAGCTGGGCTGAAAATGACAAAACCGGCGTTGTGACACGTCCTATTATTACCCAACACTCTGTGATTAGCGGCACTCTGAGACTGAATAGGTATTAGTGTGAGAGACATACGGGATATATTTAGTGAGTGAGACAGACAGGAGAAGGAGAAGAAGAAGAAAAGGTTGTGCATAAAAGCCGGGAGTCTGGCAAAGGTGATGCTACTAGGAAATGTACTGCTCGACTCCTGAGGCCATTAGGAGGAGGACAAAAGCTTAGAAGAATAGCTTCTTTTTCTCAGGCTGTTTTATATGAGGTCAGCACTTACTGTAGACCTGTATTCCTATTAGCAGCTCAATGCACCCAATTCTACTGATAAGTTATTCTTTTTGCCATATCTCTCTTCTCTGACTGATTGTGACGTGACTACAGTATTTGCATTTGTTTTTTACCCATCTTGCTTTGCATTATATCTATATCTTATGCTTTTGTAACGGTGCACAAGCTTTGTTCATGCATTAGTATTTGTTATCTGTCACTTGTCAAGGCCTGCTAACTCAGATTTACATTTGTATATTCATGCCGATGTTCATTATTATGCTCTGTTATGCACAAATAAAGACCACTATTAATAATATGACTATTCAACTACTTAAATTATGACATTTGCCTGTGGGTGGTTTTGTCCATTGTGACTATCAAAGTTAAAATTGGAAAAATAAATGAGGAAATATGAAGAAAAAAGAAAAATTGGGACATGACAGAAGCCTGACACACACAAAAAAAATCTGCTGTAGAGAACTGAACCTCACCTGCAAACAGTCTGAATTTAATTATATAACAGTGGCCAGTGAAAGTTGCCACTGTTGGTATTTTGTCAATATTTGCAATTTGGAAACTTGTAGACGCCAACCATCATCTCATGTTTGCTAAACACTTCCCTGGCACTGGCGACACACCCGAAGTGAGCCGCTGTCAACTCACCTCTGAAGTCAGCTGATACTTTGGAAACACCGGGAACTAGATCTGCTATGCGGGTTATAATTTATATATAAAATATAACATGCAAACAGTTATTGTGAGAAAAAGGCAACAGTTTATGTTGATAGTTTGGATGTCAAACTACATAATAATTTTGAAATTGTCTTGATACGTCAAGTAAAACTAGATTTTCAATAGATTTCTTATTACCCACTTTCCTGTATAGCGTAACAACCTGGGCAAGTTAACGTTATGTGTTTCTAAATAAATTAGTGCTGAGATTTCCTAAAGGTCTATGGAGTAAGACGCCTTAGATGAGTGAGGAATAAAGATAATTTACAATAATACAATAATTGTAACTAAAGTGCTGGGAAGCAACATGAGCTGGAGCACTGTGTTATGGAGCTTTACACCAACAAAAGCCGCTGCTGCAGGATAGCACTGTGACACACATATCTCTGGGATTTAAATCATTTTTAATGTATTTTTTTATCTGATTGTGGACATGAGAGATATACAAGCCATATACACACAGATGCTCCTTGCTTTTAGACAAAAGAGAGGCGACACCAGGAAGCTGGTTTGCCGTTTCCCCTGCTTCCAGACTTAACGCTAAGATAAGCTTTTTGTCGTACAGACACTTAATGCTAGTGGTCAAGCAAGAAAATCACAGAATATTTCCCATTATGGTGAACTATTCCTTTAAGTTTTTTGGAATGTTGTTGGGAGGCTCATGCTTCCTGGATCAATATTGTTCTTGGCAAAGTCAACTCAGTCCTGCATCTGTGCAGGTGAGTGAAATGTGACAGATTAAACAAAGACAAAAATCCCCTTATAAGTTTTCCCTTTCTTCTCTTCATATTTTGCACGCCCGACATTCTGTTTGGTTACTTGTGTTGTTGTTGTTGTACTTAGGAGCGGAAAGTGAGCGGCAGCCCTTCAGGAATGTTAACCACAGCCTCTCGTGTTGCCAGCAGTCGGCTTACAAATCAGAATAAACCCGAAACAATAAACAAACAGATGAACGGCGGAGGTCACATAATGGGCAAATCACCTCTTCTAACCGGCCGTAAATTCGCCCGGAGGTCCTCGGGAACGTTTTTATGGCCAGATAAATAGATTAAACTGTAGGATTCCGTGTGGAATCCTAACAGCTGACTCGGTTGCCATGTGGGAGCCCGGCTTCAGAAAGCCACCAGGACATGTGGCTCATTCTCATGTCGTGTCAAGTTAAGAAATAAGAGGGAAAAATGTAATGTAACGTTGGCGCTAACGTGGTAACAATAACAATCATTATGACAAAGCTTTTCTGTGGTTAAATTCGTTTACACGTGACGGAGGTGGAACCAGAATTGAGCAAAACAGCTGTTCCTACAACACCAAAACCCCGGGTGAGGAACACAGGCATTTTTTTGGGGCGTCTGCGCATGACAAGATCTTACCCCCCCCCCTCCTCCTTTCATTCCCTGAGAGATGAAGAGAAAGGAGGGAGGAGGGCAGCGGTGGAGAAACAAGTGATAAGCACTGCTGCGGGAGAACAAACAGCCACTTGATTCTGAAGGGAGGAAAAGAGGAGGAGGATAAGGAGGAGGAAGAGGAGGAGGAAGAGGAGGGAGAGGGCATGTGGGACCAGAGGGGATAAGAGAACAGTCCATGCGGCGAGGATGAGGAGCTGTTGTGCAGAGAGAGAACACGGGGAGACACAGGCGAGGACTGTGGATTGTATTTGTGCACATTGCAAACTCAGACTGTGTCACATTGCTTTTACACTTTCTTTATCACACACACACACACACACACTCAATGGCAACAGGTTCGACGAATGCGTAGAAAAAAACAAAAAAAAAACAAGCTGCATCCTCCAGATTCACGAGCACGTGCTGTGATAGATGACTCCTTCCTAGGAGAAACCGGACACGTGGAAGCTCGTTAATTATTCTGCCCAAACCTCGCACATTTTTCGCAATCCTCTTTCCCTTTTTTTTTTTTTTTTTTTTGCAGGATCACGGCCTCTGCAGAGCATGCCATGAGCAGCACTTTGTTGATTAAGATTGTGTAACCCTGTTGTTTGCTCATGGCCTGAATTCTATAGGAATATGAGTCATTCAGTGGGGCCTTGGGCACCATAGTGAGCCTCATTGTCCTCCCGCCTAAGCCAACTTTTTCTTTTTTTTTTTTTTACACGAATGAGAATGGACACAAACGCACACACACACCATAAGGAGCGCAAACGACTATTCGAAGGCCTCTTGGAGAACTCGCCGCCCTCTTGGGAAAAAAAAAAAAAAAGGAAGTTCCAACATCCAGTCCTCACGCTTGCGACAAAAGGCGCTGCCTGCGAGACAGGCCGGCGTGCCCGGGGAGACGCAGCCCCGCCGCTAACAGCTCCTGACAGAGGCACGGAGGCATGACGAGGCCATCAGACATCATCAGGGCGCAGGAGGGAGGTGACGACACGTCGCGTAATGGCTACACATGAGTCTCTCAACTTTTGTGTACTAATGAGATAAAGCTCAATTGAAGCACTCGCCCCCAAGGGCAGGACGGATTGGGCTCACTGGGAAAAAAAAAAAATTGAGACAGTACTTGAAAGACATTTTCACACCTTACGTAAGCTGGCTTTTTTTCCAGTTTGGTTTTTCAGGCCTGTTTTTTTTTTTTTTTATGGTTTACAAATTGAAATCTAAAGGTCCAAGAGTCACAGGAGACTGCAGCACTAAGCACTATATAAAGCAACAAAACACTAAGGAAGAAAAAGAGAAAGGTCGAGAGGGCGAAACAACCTTCCAGGGAAGAAGGGAAAAGAAGAAAACAACTCGCTATTATGAAAACATTTGAAAAGTTCACTGGAAATGTCAAGGTGTCTTCTATCCTTCTCGTCCAACTGCGACTCCGTAAACTTCAGCCCACGGGTGACATTTGCGACGTGTGATCTGGGTCACACCTAATAAAAGCTACTGTATGTGAACACAGCGACATGTGCGTGTGAGGCTGCATGTGTGCATGCCTGCAAGTGTGTGTCTCCGTGTGTGTGTGTGTGTTTCTGCAGTGTAAGCACATGCTGTCCTCCATCTGCTGTTTGATAGAGACCGTTTCCTTTCCTGTGCAGCCAGCCAACCGGCCAGCCAGCCTTTCCTGTGCCGCTCCGCTCCAGAGGGGAAATGGGAGCGAGACTCGCCACAAACACCCCTGACAAAAAACCCGGGATAAGATACGTACACACACACACACACACACACGGAGCCGATCGAACAGACAATCGCTGTGTGTTTTTGTGTGTGTGTGTGTGTGTGTGTGTGTGTGTGCGCCGATCGTCTCTTCTCTTTTCTTTCCTTCCGTCTTGGACTTTGAGCTTTGTTTTCCACCACCACCACCACATCTACAGCGTGTTCTCTTTGTCCTCATTTTTATCATGCTCGTACACCTCCACGAGTCATTAAACAGCTCGGTTTGCTCTCAAATATTTGAATTGCACAACAATGAGGGGGAGTTCAAATACAGGAAGAGTCGGCAGTACGGGTGTTGGGGGCTTTTCTTTGTGTGGTTACAAAACCCTGGAATGGTGACATCAGTCCGGCGAAATGTCTTAATGCAACAGATCGCGAAAAATCGTATTTAACAGCGTCTTCACTACTGTACATTACACAAGGGTTCTCAACTTACTTTCACATCACGGCGCTACTTCCTGTTTCCTCTTCTTTATTCTGTCAGCTGACTTAAAATAAAGCTCCTGCCATGAATCCGCAGATTGAGGAAGTGAGTGACCGTGGGCGGCTAGAAGTTTCGATATAAAAGACTTCCAATGCGAGAAGAAAATACATGAATACGGGGAGGTGGGGGGATGTCTAAGAAAAATCCTCAAAAGACTAAACCCAGATGTTCAAAAAGGCAAATATCAGCGGCCGTGTGTGGCGTTACCTGGATGAGTGTTGATTCAAAGTGTGCCGATACCCAAATCCATATTAGCAGGTCACATGGCGCTGACCGGGTCCCCGTGGTCACATCCTGGTCGTCTTCGGCGTGAGGTTGGACAGAAGCTGGATGCTGGTGGGGAGGGAGGGGAGGGGGGGCTGAGCTCCGCTCCCACAGCCGATCGACGATCCCTGGATGCCCTGGTGGTGTCGGGATCCAGCAGCGAGAAGGCCCGGGCCTGGATTCCTGTAGAGCGGCGCCCCTCTCACCACCTTCAGTTCCACAGAGACCCAGAAGGGACAGAGAGCATGTTAGACGGCCACGGACTGGCTGCAGGATGTTGTAACAGATCAGAAACCAACGAGACAGATGTAGAAACAGAATGAAGCAAGAAGAAGCAAGTACACTATCATAGGAGGGGACAACTTCCCCAAACGAGGAGGCTGCGGGGTAAAAAATAGCACTGTGTGACGGCAAATTTAAAAGAGAAATTCATAAGAATCTATATATATATATTATATATATAAGTGCAGAGGAATGGTGCAAACAAACAGAAAATGTCACCACGGCGAGGAAAGCACGTTTAAATTATTCAGGAGCTCATTTTATGAGACAGCATTTTACTGAGCAATTAAGCCTTCCAAATTAACTGACAGTCATAATGCGAGTCATTTTGTATGCAGGCTAACCTCATTTATAAACCACAACTGAATTTCTACATAAGAAAAAAAATATGCATATCTTTACATAAAGCTAGATACAACACTGGATGCTTTTTTTCTCCATCATTTGTGTCAGAGGTTATAGAGGTGGATTGCAGGTCGGTGCCGTATATAATCCCTGTTATTACCCACAGGAGGCCTAAAGGAAGGTGAGGGGGGGGGAGGGGGCAAAGGGGGACAAGGAGCACAATTTATCTACCTGAGAATGCTGAGCAGCCAAAGAATCTGGAAGCAGCGTTTGATGTGAAAACCTCATAAGTGGCAGCTTTACCTGCAGCTGCCGAAGGGCCCTAAAGTGTAAATTGATGATTGAATTTGTTAAACTAAAAAAACGGGTTTCCAAAAAAGCAACACTGCATGCTCAATAAAAACAAATAGCATAGAAAGAAAAAGAAAATATTTTCCAGCCTTTCCTGACTCTCACAACTGACATTTTGGAGATACGAGGTTTCCACCAGACAGCTGCAGGGAGCATGCCGAGCGGTTGCTATGGCGACGCTCTTGTCTAGCCAAGCAGAAGGTGGGGGGTGGGAGGGATGGGAGAGGGGGGGGGGGGGGGGGATCTCTCACTCCTCGCTCCTCTCTCTCTCTGTAGGCTGCAACGATAAATGAATGGACACATCCACCTTCTTCCCCGCTGGAGCTCAGTGGGAACAGGCAGCCAACGTTTTCATCTACGACATCCTGGAAAATGAGGCGTCATGCTCGAGGATTTCCATGGCAGCCAAATAACGGCGGGAGCTAAGGAGCGCTCGGAAGGACGGGGTAGAAGAGACGGCAGATTGATCAATATAAGAAAAAAAAAAAGTACACCTAAGCTCCTGGAGGCTCTTTCAAATCACAAATCATGTCAAAGTTCATGAATAAATAATGGGAGGTCCGACAGTGTGGAATCAAACCAGGAAAACTGTTCAATAATAGAAGAAACCTCCTGGAATGCAACAGAACGCAGAGCATCAACGATACACGAAGAAAACAAATTTTATCTCATGGTGTGAAAACCCCCTGTGTGTGAAATAAACTGCAGTCCAGCTAAAAAGGCCCCTGTCAATCATCCTAACAGCATCCACTGGACCCTCCCACCTACCCAGCATGCACTGGACATAAAAAGGTGATAAAACGTAGGCTTGGGTGAATCTGAGGTATAAGAGAAATACACAAAAGGTACCTGACTGCTTAAAAAACAACCACAGCAGCCAGAAACGCTTATTTCTATAAAAATAACTGTTCCAAAAAAAAAAAAAATAAATAAAAAAAAAATACATCCACACGTGAGGGAAAGTGGAAGCACCGATACACACAAGCCATGTCATGGTGAGTGCGTATACAGCGATTGTTTGTCACCATGTGAATGTGTGTGTGTGTGTGTGTGTGTGATAACGCTACATAAATAAATAAGGGCGTTACTGAGACAAGTGTAATATAGAGTTATTCATGCATAATGCAAAGACTGCACGCATGAGAATTACCAATTAGAAAGAAGCTACAGGAATATCTTTGGTTTATAGCATATAAAAAAAAAGAAGAAGAAGACATTTAAAGCTGCAGCGCTCAACGTTTGTGTCAGCTCTTCTGGTAATGAGAAAGTACCGCAAACGCAGAAAGAGGGAGAAGAAGAAAAAGTGACCTTCATGGCTGTAAGGAGAGAAGGCTACCAGGAAGTAGCCGGTGGAAGACTCGAACGGATCAGATGTTCAGTTCGATGCAAATGTTCCGGTGTTAGGTTTTACTATTAAAAAGCGGCTTTGTCTTATACCGGCCCTTTATGCAGCCACGTAAACAAGCAGCAGAAGCCGGATTTGACTTTTTTTTTGTTCTTCACTAGAAATGGAAACTTCTTAAATACATCTGCACACGTTCGAGCCAGAATCCCATCCAAAATATGCAAGTGGACAACCCTTAGCAAAAAATCTCAGCTTCCATCAGACGGGCCTTTTGTGTGCATGCACGACGAATGGAAGCGGAGGTATAGCGTTTAGGATAATAGACTCGGACGTAGCGAGAAGAGGGAATAAGGAGAAAAACAGGAGGAAAATATTTTAAGGGTATAAATCTTAACATCTGTCGTCCGAGCACTACTTGTGGCTTATAATCACGGAGAGCATTCAAATTCCCAATAAGAACAGTAGGTGAAGGCTTTAAGGGGTTTTCACAGCCACATAATACACATAGGCAGCACAGGGAAATTATATAAATCATCTCTGGCACTGTATCTCTGGCAAGCCAGATGCTCGATCCGTATGTGTGTGAGTGTGTGTGTGTGTGTGTGTGGCAACCTGCTGTACAGAGAAGTGATGCTGTATTTGGTATTTGGGTGTGTAACCCCTCTAAGCTTCGTCTGTATCTTGTCCAAGTACAACATGTGGACAGCAGGTGTCGGATTTACAGCCTCCGAGTCAAAAACAACATTTCACCAAAAAAAAAAAAAATGTCACACAGCTGTTATTTCCCTGAGGTCAGGCGAAAACACACAGAAACCACGGTGACAAACACCAGCTCAAACACAGATGGACGGCTGTGTCTCAGAGCCTGGACGCCCGCACCTAGACGAGCGTGCGTCCACACGCTCACGCACGACACGCGTTTGGCTCACAAGACTCCTCCGGCCTCTCGTGGTCAATCAGATTAGAGCATCAAACCAGGATCTGCGAGCGCTCCGGGCACAAATCCATTTATAGAGATAAGCTGCGAGGGCAACCGCTGGCACACAGGCCGGGGGATCGGGGGGGGGGGGGACGTCACTACGCTCCGCTCAGAGGGCCCATCTGAGTCCCGACGGGGGGCCCTGCACGGATCCAGCACCGACGCTGCGTTTACAGACGTCCGCCCTGACCCGCCGCAGTGTGTCGCTTCCAGAAACACAATGTCCTCCATGAATAGTCCAAGACACACACACAGGAGGTCATGAGATAAATC
Organism: Eupleurogrammus muticus; assembly: GCA_036785175.1. Classification (NCBI taxonomy): domain Eukaryota; kingdom Metazoa; phylum Chordata; class Actinopteri; order Scombriformes; family Trichiuridae; genus Eupleurogrammus; species Eupleurogrammus muticus. The sequence continues at coordinate 17,988,794 of JAYKQN010000015.1, forward strand.
CACGGAGTCATGTAGGGGGAAAGCTTTTCAGGCTTTGTTGGATTTTTTTTTTTTTTTTTTTTTTTTACTTCCTCAGGACTCTGACAGTTACTCAAAAGAAAAATCAACCTATGAAAACACAATTAGTCTGTGGTTGACACACTGCATCTGCAATTACTCTGGTTTAACACATGCACAAGTCAGGATCTATATTAATATTGTGGTGCTCTACTGCATTCTCCGTGTATAAGCTTAAATAAAAAACAACACATCATCGTATACTATATCCTTTATGCAGCTCCAGTCTTTTTAAGGCCCCCACCCCCCACCGCCTCCCTCTCTCCTGATTGGCCAGATTCCAGGAGCTGCGTCTTGGCAGATTTTCAGCAGCTCTGGAAGCTACGTAAAAAAAAAAAAACAATAGCAGTAGGGCTTAACTTATTCCCCATTGTTCTCTACTGAAAATATCAACGTCTCAGTGCATCCGTTCATGTTCGAGCCCAGAATGTGAACTGAAATATGCGGGTGCACGACCTGAACAAGCAAGTAAATAAGTAGCATGTTAATGAAATTAAATAAAAAAAGAGAGATGTCCATCGATGAAACAAGGAATCTCTTATTGTTGCTGTAGTTTTTCACCTATTTTCATTAAGTCAATTAAAATAGTGTTTCTCATCAGCATTTGTGGTTGTTGGGAGATATATATATATATACACACACACACACACACACACACACACACACACACACACACACACACAGGCCTGCACAGAGTGATCGATCCTGCTTTGAAAGGGCACTGCACTAATTAAGGCAAAATTCGATATTTTTTATTTTTACAAAACAAATGGGTTTTTAACACTAGAACGACCACGGAGGGGTCAATTGACCTTTTTACCTAAAAAGCCCACAAGAGGGTCATTTGACCCTTTGGACCCCCTGTGGATACTCCTTTTGTTGTGGAAATGTGGCTGTTAGCGGCTCAGAGAAGTCACTTGAGTCACAGAGTCGCTTGAGCCTGTGTGGGGGAGGGGAACCCAAGGCAAGCTTTTAGTACTCAGGTAGGTTAGTGTGTTTTTGCATGTGTGTGTATGTGTGTGTGTGTGTGTGTGTATGTGTGTGTGTGTGTGTATGTGCCCATATGGTGGATTTATAAACATATGGTGGATTTTTATGCAGTAAATCATCAGGATGAACGAGAATTTGGGATCAAAACTCTTGACATTTATTGTTAAAAAAAATCAAAACAAAACATATTTACAATGAATAAAAAAGCAACTGTTTTCCCAGTTTTCGTGTGGAAGGTTTTTGCAGAAGTAACTGCTATTGCTATGACATTCACACGATCATTGAACCATTGGCACTCACATGACTCGTTATGGTCACATGGGACATTCACATACCCGCCGCCATGGGCGGGCCTTGGGGGGAATGTGCCCACCCAACAAGATGCGTTAGCCCGCCTGCCCCACCCACCCAAGCCAGATCACATCACTGATATTCCTTATATAAATAATTTCAATGTATATAATTTAATTTCAGTTTATTGTACTTGCTATTTTGTTAAAACGTATAGCCTCGTGTGGCATAATCGTTCAGACATCACACATAAAAACAAATCAGAGATATTTTGTCTCTGTCCTGGTCACCAGCCTCATCTTTCTGGCTATTCCCATGCTCTGTTTGTCCGCAGATTCTGGTCAACATCCCCTCTGATGTTTTCTCTTGAGATGCAGTGTGGGAAGAAGCGTCAATGCCTTAGCCCTCCTCAATATTGAGGAGAGACCTCTGTTTTTTGCCATGATGTTCATACTCTCCACCTCCAAGCAGAGAAAAACACCTTCTATGGTTTCAGGAGAATATGATGGTAGCAAGGCATTATGCATTCTTGGATGCCATGTTGAACCATGCCTGGATGTGTGGACCATGGCAGAAATTGTGGAAACATTGCCCCATACAATGACAAACGTGGGTATGTCTGCAACATGATCTCCTAGAAATCTGTGAAAGCTGGCAAGGATCATTGTGACACGAAATCTGTGGTACTGGCACGGATTTTTCCAAAATTCCCTGTTGGGGGACACGGAATTATTTCATGTGTCCAAAGTCTTATTTTTGTCTTTGTTTTTTTTCTGATTTCAAAGATTATTTACCCTCAAAAACATTTCTTACTGAAAGGTTAGGGTTAGGGTTTGTTTAGATCTGATCACAATGTGTCCTGCTAGGATTCTTGTGATAGGATTTTGTTGCCAATCCACCACGTTAAAAAAAAAAAAACTGACAGGATAAGGTTAGGAATTGTTTTGATCAAAGCACAACGTGAATTGCTTTAATTCATAATATTATATGTATTATATACAGTATACTGTATCAGTTACTATTTACCTGTGGTGATTTCAGAGGCTGACAGCCCTTCGTAAGAAGCTATCTGCCCCTGTTTTTCTTGGCTGTTACCTGTAAGGTGTGACCCCCTCACCCCACACACTGCCCCTAACAGCCTCATTACCATAACAAAATGAGTGATTAGTGTACTCGGCAAAAGCTGTGTGGGTCAAATGACCCCTCTCTGGTCCTTCTAGGTAGGCAGAAAAATTGTGGTCTTTCTAGTGTTAATGACTCCCTAAAAAACATCGAACAACCATAGCAAAAAAAAAAAAGTGGTAGATTGAAAGCCTTTGTTGGCACGTGTAAATTAGCCGACATCATCAAAAGGAGCAAGTGAAAGTGATATTGCAAGAAGGAAAAAAAAAAAGCATTCAGGACATGGTGACGCCCGGGAATTCGGCCTTCAGGGAGCATTCCTGCGTAGATTCACCTCATGTTTTGGACCTTTAACCATATGTCGGCTGTTAAAGGATTACGAGCCAAAATGTTCGGGAGCCACTGACTCATGAAGATGCATTTGTGGCCAACGGAGGAAACGGGAGAACACGACATGTTTCTTAAATGCTGCGTAATGGGAAATGATAAGATCCACGGCAGCGAGACAGCCTTAAACGTGCAATGATACGGTTTTAATTAGAACGGAGCAGCGGCCGTCTAGCACCTGCTCCACCGAATCACTGTCCTGAAGATGCAGACGTAAGAGAAGTGACAGGGCTCGTTGGGATTCATGCCGCATTCATCCGAAAACCTGAAAAAAGGACACACATCAGACCCCTGGAAATGATAATAAATGGCAGCGCGGGAAACACATGCACGTGTATGAACCTAATGACTCCATAATCAAATGTGAATAGAGCCATATCCCCGATGAGCCGTCAGCACGCCGTGTGCCTAATGTTCCAGAGCGAGAGCACAGGCCGTAACAAGGAATGGGAATTCTGTTGGCCGGAGCGCCTCTCTTCCCCGAGCGAGACTCCCTGGCCTGCACACCTCACTCCCAAACCCAGCGGTGTGTCTTGGCATCCAGGTCCGAGCGAGTGGCCCTTCGCCAAACCAAGCAGGAAGCGAGTGTGATAATATCATATGGCGGCTCTTCTAAACTTGGCAGCCCCCCTGCTATAATCAAATATGGGAAATTTCCGTAAGGACCCAAACGGCACTAGATCACTCACAGAGCGTTATTTATTTAGTTGGTAGCTAAATGATAACCATGACTTAATACTCACCAGAGGCTCTCTCAGATCAATAATCAATAGAGTGATGGAATAAGCCTGGGCGATGTAAGACATGTCCAGTTTCCATCAAGAATATAGATAGGAAACGCTGCTGAGGCTAGATACAGACTTCCAGGTAGTAGAAAATAAGCTTTCAAGGTTATTGTGAGATTAAATCTTATTTCTCATGTATTGTTATGATAGCAGACTAGCGGAAGAGCAAGTCTGCTCTCCTTTCCTTTAGCCGTTTCCTTTTTTTATGCTTATTTTGTAGTTCCCTGTGTTCCCTCCTCATCCGAGATTTTCATTGCATCCTGTTTACCAGGAGACGTGTTGATTGGTCTTTGTGCAGAGTGAGTTTCACAACACAATATTTGTTTATCTAATTGTTCCAGGTACGTTCTCATGCTTTGATCCCGTTGGTGATTGCTGGAGCCTGCGGCAAATCTAGAACCTTTTGATCCGCAAAATTCTGCCGCGCTTCCACCGCCATGATTCTACAGTAGCCCAGAGCGGACAAACCACACAATGGCTCTGAAGAGGGCCTTTTGTGTTTTTTAACAGCCGCTGCAGGCTCCCCCGTGTACTGTACCGCTGTCAGAGACTCGACTATGAAACACTTCAGTGCCAGTGTGTAAATCTAGCTGAGCACAAGCCGTTTGCAAATGGCTCCTGTTGTGATGTCACAACGAGGGGTGGAAGTTCATAGTGACTGCACCCAGATCCATGTTTGATCCATTAGTGTCCAGTCTGGGAACCGCTCATTTGTTCGTATTGGAGGTCTTGTTTTATCAGGCTCTACAAATGTCAATCATATACAACATAACATACAAAGAGTTGCACATTCTTCTAAATAAACCTGCAGCCTAAATTACTTACAACACTTTCCAAGGCCGCAGTTATCAACAAAGTCACTTCTCTTCAGCAACGTCTTGATGCATCCTCCCCTGTTCTCTGATTGGCTCATCAAGATGAGGAGAAAATCAGGTCCTTGGCCATGTCCATGTGCAGTGGAGGATGGGTACACGCAGGCTAGGTTTACATTACATTGCATACTGTTATGGTTAAAAACTAAAAGGAGCCTGAACAACCTGTCAGTCCAAAGACCCAGACATGACCTGGAGCTGGCCGGAGGCCTGCAAGGGAGCCATTAGTTCACTATAGCTGCAGCATGCAGAGGCTGCCGATACCCCCCCCCCCCCCGTTCCCATCAGTGGCGGTGTCTCTCTTCCCTTCCTCCGCTCACATCCCACACGCCTTCTCCTCGGAGTCGAGGAGCAGCTCAGACAGAACGGGGTTAGGATTAAACAAGCCCCCAGCCGAGGATTCCCTGCAACACTTAAACTCCGCGAACCCCACCTTGTAAATATTCATGACAGAGACACACTGGTATTCCAGGACGGGGGGAGTGTGTGTGTATGTTTGTTTGTGTGTGTTTAGGGGGGGGGGGGGGGTGGCGCGAAGAAACAAATATATCTCTCAACGCGCAGGCAGCTCTAAAACCATTTGCTGATGCACACAAGGAAACACAAACACACACACACACATACAGGCTGACATTAATGGGTATGTAAGAAACACACACCCACACAGAGGGGGAAAAAAAGCCCTGTGGATTTCTCGAGCTATCTGTGAGTATATCTGGCTACAGCCCAGGGCTACACGTCTTGTCTGTCTGCACAACCTTGTCTGGGAAAGGAGGCGTTTTGCACGTTGGAGAGCGAGCGCGAGCGAGACATGAACGCCTCCACTACTTCCACAGTGATTCCTTCTCCTTCTCCCTAAACAAACACATGTAGTGATGCTCTTTTTTTCTTAGGATCGGGTTAATTTAGCCTTTACAGATCACTGCTGAAGAAAGGTCAGGATGTCTACTGGATTATAAGCATGTTTTAAATAAAAAACCTGCAGTGTTTTCATCTCTGAGACACACATTCCTGCTCCCGCGTCTCTGTCATTGTATGACGCTGACTCAGAAGACGTGCCGTCCACAGGCAGGAAGAGGAACGGCTTAGATCACATCCTGTGTGTGAGCTGCAGTTTACAGCCAAACACTGGGGGTATAAAATTAGCCCGACTGTGAGAACTGGAAAGAGAAAAGGGCCCAGATAGAGAGAGAGTGGGGACAACACACACTGACACTCATCGGCAAAAATATACAAACAGGGATGAGGGGGGGGGTTGGAAGCGTATTAGAACCAGCCCTGCATGCACCGCCTTCTCGCCATGTGTGAAAACACCAACACAGATGTCACCGTTTGCTCATCGCTGCCATATTAAACCAGATCAGAGAAATAAACGGCACGGAAAGCGCCGCATATTTGAGGGTTGACTGGGACATTGTTGTGGGTGTGTTTCACGTTTCACACACATAAGCCCTGTATTAGTTTTATGAAATGACTCACACTTCAATAAACATTGATAAATGCCAGACTATAGCTGACGGTGGTAAGGAGTGGTGGCAAATTAGGCAATGACCATGCAATGAAGTCATCCCATAGCAAAAAATAATAATATGAATAAAAGATGTATGAATCTAATGCTGAGAGAGAGCATCACAATGTTTAGGCCCCTACAGCTACTGGCTTAAATTAAAAAAACATACAGATTTACATATGACGTAACATTACATTACATTAATATGCTCTGCCCCTTTTTAATAAAACATGGAGTTAAATCGCACAGCAGCTCTCATAGGTACTCTCAGAGATGAAGTTAAAATAGATAAGGCTGGTGGTCATAACACACACTTGTGATTTACTCTGTGGTTTAACGGCAATGAGGAAAGAATTAGAAGAAACATTTGAACTGGGAAAACCAAATGTGGGAAAAAATACATAAAAGTCCCAGAAGAAGAAAAACTCTTTGTAACTGATAGTCGGACATTACTCCATGTGTAAGAAATGTGGACACCCACGCAAAAGAAAAGAGGAACACCGGATTTCTCAGACTATCTGGAAGCATATCTGTGTCTCATCCGTCTGAATCACCTTTTCTTGGCATGATGATTTTTTTTTTTTTACCCCCTTTCCTTTTTCACCCTTTGTGAGGACCATTACCATTTTAGCACAGTTCGTTAGCTCTGCACTCACAGCCGGAGTCATTATTCTGTCATGTCAAGCGTTGCACAAGTGGAACATTTTCAATGGAATGTCAGGATCGCTTAAAATCTCTAGAACTTATTGTCTGGAAGGTATGGAACACGCGTGTGTGATAGAGAACACACTTGCTCATTCAAGCAAATGGGAGTGTGTGTGTGTGTGTGTGAGATTGCATAAGTATAATTAAAGGTACAGTGCATGGTTTCCAGCGTTGAGAGTAAAGATGAGTTATGAACTAATTACAACATAATTATAAATAATATTTGGTTTCTGCCAAGATGCTGCTAAGTGACATTAAATCCTGCACACAGTACCATCAAGATAATAATGGAAAATAATAATAGAACCCCCAAAAAAATAGTTCCCATCACTGTTTCTATTTGAATTGACTGATTATTGTTAGACTTACCCGACACGTCAGTCTAACACTGACAGGTAAGAAACTGTAAAAAGTGTTTGTCTCCAGTCAGACGCTCAGCTGGAAGCAGCAGAAACACGGACGTGTCCAATTAAGCGCTGAAACGTCTATTCACCACCGGATGAGAATGTGCTGGCGTGTAACATTCATTTCACATTGCGTCCCCGGGAACAAAAACGATTATTGAGCGCGAGACGAGTGCGCTGGGCTCACTCAGCACGCACTCCGCTCCACCGAAGTTACGAGAAAGAATCCAGATCTCGTCTTTACTGCCTTCCATATACGTGTGATTAATCTGAGATTTATCGCAGCAGCAAGCGGCTCCACACCCCCACGCTCTAAAAGAAAAGGAATCCCGCCACAGGAAGTAAGAGCTCATAGGAAGAATGGCCTGTACGCTTAAATCAACAGGATGTGGGTGATTTAGAGTTTAACATCCACTGCCCTCCACGTCCCGAGTAAACTTCTCAAACCCTTTTTTTTTCTGCTTTCTCCCTGTCTTTCTCTTCAAAAGGCATCACTTCAGATGATCTACAGGCAGGGCCGCGCCGCACGAGTAAATACTGTAATCTAGTCATCACGGCCTGACAGGGAGGGAGCTCGCACCCCCCCCCACACCTCGGCCTCCTTCCAGGAAGCGGTCACGTAAACACTCCGTAAATACTCGGCCGGCATGTAACACGAAACACACCGGAGAAGCCGGATATTTCTGCAAAGTCCGGGTTGCGTCGTCGCTGCAGACAAGCAGAAAAAATTGTATTATCAAACTATCCAGAGGCCAGAGATTACGCTCGCAAATACCACAGCGTATTATTTCGAAATCAATTTCCCCGGCTGTGTTACAGCGACCCGGAGGGAAATCAGGCGGCGCTCCATCCTTAACAGGTAACAGGAAATCGGCCGTTCAGCACATCATTCACAGGAGCTGCTTCCAGTCAGTCAGCGCGCTGACGGATGGCGAGTCACACTCCAGCTGCGACGGCATCGATTCCCCTCCTCATACAACCCCAGACTGCTGATTCCTGATAATGTTACGTTTTCTTTTTAAAGGCTCCGCCGCGATATGGCGGCGATAAATCCGGCTCATGAAACTGATAAATGAGCAGAGGCGACATTGACAGGTGAGCTCTACCTCCACAGCGTTGGATTTATTAGCCTGGTTATGTAGATTATTATTGTTTATCGTGGAGTTTTTTTTTTTTATAGCTGGTGCAGCTTTTGGACATTAAGAGAAAACAGGGAGGAAAACTTCAAAAACACCAAGAAAATTTAATTAAAAGTTGTCCTCTGTTGTAATATACATATCCAGGACTGTCATCATATTATGGACTACACACGCTGTGACATTTAATGACATTTCACAGTATTTACGGCAGCACAGTTCATCAGGATGACGTTAATGGTGACTTTTGCGTTTCTGCCGTTGGCTCGTCTGTAAAAGCAAACGCAGTAAGTATCAGCTGAGGTGATGTTCTGTGTTCTCTTCTTTTACAGTCCGCGTTCACACTTTTCTGGCTTTTGTCCAGCGAATTTCCCCACGCGGAAAAACAGCTTACATCCGTTTTTTAAAAAAAGGGCCTGCTTTATGTTTTGATGCAGATGCGTGTCGTCTTACACACGATCCGGCCTTTCTGGCAGAGGAGTTCACAAGCAGGGATGCACCGACCGTAAAATTCTAGGCTGATACAGTATAAAATGGTAATTTGGCCGATATCCAGTGCTGACGTCGGTTTGTTTTTGCCGTTACCGCAGTTATTCCCCCCGTTTTTGTGCCAGAGAAACAAGGAAAACTTGATAATAAAAAAATAAAACAGGCCGCCTGAGCCCAACGTGTTTCAATGAGCATAAAATTCAATCATACAAACGTAGACAAGTGCACATAAATTAAGGTAAATGAATAACCTCACAAACGCCGCCTGTTCTTAAAACGGCCTTTTTTTACGCGTCTCTTTCAGCGCGAGGACGATCTGCCGCGGTGCTGCAGGTCCCTGTGGAGAACACAGCAGGTTTTTTGCACTCGTGCAATCACTCATTTAAAAAAAAATGTCAACACAGCGGTACGAGCGTTGTCACTAACCAATTAGGTTGAGTTTTCTTTTTTTGCAGATTTTGCAGTTAAAAATAGCGATTCGATCGCCGCCTCAGTGAAATCCCTTTTCAGTTGTTGTCAACAGGCACGACCTATTTTTTATGTTCATTTAAGTATCTAACAACATACAACATGAGCTGCTGGAGAACAGAGAAACCTTGTCTGTTTGTGACGTGCGTTACAGCGACTGTAAGAGGATGAGGAGCCAAAGTGGAAGAAGATCAAACCATCTTTCCAGATTTAACCGGGCGCTAAACAGCGATCGCTAGTTCCAGCCGCGCCGCTATCGGCCTTGGCCGTCGCTGAGAGGGGGGGTGAAGAAGAAGGGAGAGGAGATAAGGAGGTGTAGGAGGGGTTCTGTGGGGTTTTTTGGGGAGGGGGGGGGACTCGCAGCTGTGTGATGGATTTCACACACATCTCCTCGTCTTTGTCTCACACAAAGAGTAAAAAAGAAGAGCCTCTTCTGACACACACATGCACGGTCGCTGTGTGTGTGTCGTGCACGGCTGAGCAAACACACGCCCCCCCCCCAATGCTCCTTTTCGGCCCTGCTCGACACACACATGCAATTACTGTATTTGTGGGCCAAGCGGGTCTGCAGCATGAATACTGCAAAAAAAACGTAGACGTGGGAGAAGCTGATTGAATCCAAAGTGAATCCATGGACATACATGACAGGACATGACAGGCCTGCGTCGACGCTGCCGCTATCAGACAAGCGCAGCCACATCTGAGCAGGAGATTGCATCCCTCATGACAGAAATCATAAGCAGCTCCTTTCATTCACGGGATCGGTCGCGTTCAACACGAGCGAACGACAACAGGACACGCCGCGTCCGCCACGCCGCGGGGTCAAAACGAAAAAAAAAAAAGTGCCGATTAGACCGTCATTAATGCCGAATCTGGATTACAGCAATCCTAAAGCAGCTCCACGCCTACAGATTACTTGTATCGCTGCCACAGAAATGAAGACAATGGCACTTTTTGTTCGGCCAGAACTGACAGTGCCGCGCGGCGACAAAGCGGGGGACTCATTCCTAACAGGGTCAGGACTGATTAGACGAGCCGCGGCCCACTGGAAAAGGCCCGACATCCCCCAGAATCCCACGGAATCAGCCTGGATTTGTCAGATCATGACCTCGCCAACTCCAATTAACCGATTAGACTCGCAGCTAGTTGTTGAGAAACAAGTTAAAATGGAATTAAAGACAAAAAGTCTTTAGGCAACAGCTCCGTTACGAGCGTGTAGTGAAAACAGATCCATCAGATTACATCAGACATGAGTAACATTTTCCTGTGATAAAGCAAACGGCACCCAGCTGTCTAGACGCATTGTGCCCCCCACAAAGACGATTTTACACAGAGACCTTTGAAACTCTACCACATGAAGCAGTTCTGAGTGTTTTACCCGCATCAGCATTGTCTCTGGTAAAGTTAAACAACTTATTTGACTGCGACTTCAAGCCTGATCTTTAAAAAAATATATAGTATAATTCTAATTTCCAGGAAATTTGATGCACTGATTTATTATAAACACAGAATGACCTATCCTTTCTTATAGCTTCAATCAGAAATATGAACAGAATAAAGGCAATAACATTCATTTTATTCAAGATAGCATCGGATTAAACTGTCAGGGTTTTGTTAGCGATCTTTTTAATAACAGAAACATGTATCATTATTTTATTATTTTTACTTTTATTTTAAAAGGAGGAAATTGAAGAGGAGGAGGGGAAAAAAAAATCGAAGGAAAGACAGAAAGTAGTGAGAGCGGATCAGTGGGATTTACTGTACAAAAGACATAAAGACTGAAAATGTGAAGAGAGAGGGTGGAAAGAACGGGAAGGCAAACGGAGCGAGAGAGAGAGAGAGAGAGAGAACACGACCGGCCAGCGTGACCTGTCCTCGCTCCACAAAAACAAATGACATCAGAGTAGCTGCCAATCAGCTGACGGGACTCAGAGCGAGGCCCTTAGACCTCGGCCTGAAACTCACGGCGTGGATTAGCGGAACCTCACGTGGCCGACACGTCGCGTTTCAACGCAGCACCAACAACAACATTCCCTGTTGGTGCCGACGGAGCAAACGAGCCTGAAGCGATTTCTGCAGAACACCTCCGTCTAATTCAATGCTAGACATATTAAAAGCAATCAATCCAGAGGGGAGCGCTCTTAAAGCAATCACACTGGTTTGTGTGCGTTGGCAGACGGTCTCATCACAGCGTTATCGAGTCAAACAGCATCATGGATGTATGGACGGCGTATGAATTAAATATCAGGAATCAAACACGCATCAACCCAGAGTGATCGTCCAATCAAAGATACACAGCAGGCCATTTTAAACATTGGGAAGAGAGGACTAAGCCTAAGGAATTATGAACCATTTAAAACTACTTACAACATTGAAAGCAAATTCTCTCATCTGAAAAACTGGAAGCCATTGATGTTTTGATTGACTGATTTTTTTTTTGTTTTAATTCTAATGTCAAATGTTTCTTCAAATGTCTTGGTAGGTTGGTATTCTGTCTTCACATTATTGTCATGTACTTGTATAAGTGACTTCATTTTAGATAAAGGCTCTGAGGATCCATCTTTTCTAATATTTCTCATCTCAAGTATTTGTAAAACCTGCAAAACAGATGCAAATAGAATTCATTTATAGACTATATGCATACAGTAAGTTAAAAGGTTTCTGCCTGACCCCAATAACACATCGTCCTTTAAACACACTCCAAATTTTGTGTTGCTTTGCCTTTGAAAAGGCACTTCTCCTCAGGGCAACACACACACACACACACACACACACACACGCACACACACAGAGGAGGACGACGACAGAAAATCATTACGATTCTGGTGAGCTTCCAAAGGTCAAAGGCAGCGGCTGCTGCCGCTAATCAACCCAACAACTGTTCCAGAACGCCGACCCCAACGCTGTGATTAATAACCTAGTTTTATGTCAGGAGGTAGACGGATACGCGTTTTACTGACAGAGCGTCAGGACGAGCTCCTTAAGAGATACACGGCATTGGAACAGGCCGTTAAAGGTTATTTCCTCTGACCCATCATTATCAAATGTCCTCGCCTGGTTAAAACCATCCTGAAAATCCGTAACCTCCCAGAAGCTATTCACTATTCCTGTTCTTGACGCTGTCAACTACACTGTGCCAGGCCTTTATTGACCTGGGCACTTTCCTGCAGCGAAGGTCGGACGGATCCATGGAGCAAAGAGAAAAACACGTTTTTCACCAAGCTACAAATGTCCTGTGTTAGAAATAAAATATTAAACCGCATCGAATTATACAAACGTATTGCATCTGGAACAGGACGGCAGTTGTTTCGATGCGACGTGTGGATTTTTCTGCTGAGCTGTACCACGAAACTGTTTAGCGCAGCAGGTTTTTAGTGACAGATCGTTTTGGACAGCGGGCAAGTGTCTCCACACGCTGTGGTCAGAGCCCAGCGATTCTATAGCAGCCTCAGCTCAGGTGTAAGTGTTACCCATTCATTAACATGGCGTTTCCCCTCCCGCTGCTACTACGAATAAATAAAAAAGAAACCAAACAAATTAGTTCTGGATCCGGACGGTAACGTAAAAAAATAAAAAACTGCGTGCTTTAAGAGGAGACATCCCAGAAGCGATCGCCTCCTGTCACCCCAGCGCGATCTGAAGGGAGCCTAATTGGACACATGCAAATGAAAGATGTGTTAAAAATTCCTCTTCATCATGGGAAGGGGATGCATTCTGGCACGTCGCCCCCCCCCATACTGCTCCCTGCGTTTCATCTTCCCCGCTTGTGTGCAGGATAGCAGTTCCAACACACACACACACACACACACACACACACACACACACACACACACACACACACACACACACACACACACACACACACACACACACACACACACACACACACACACACACACACACACACACACACACACCCGCTACTTTCTCCCTCCCTCTTGCCTCGTTCTCCTCGCTTCCCCTCCCAGCTCCACACCCTGACCCGCCTACGTGTTTGCAGGAATGCAGGGTGAAACGCATGGCCCGGAGCGGCTTTTTTTTTTTTTTTCACACCACACTAACACGCGCTGATACGGCGGCCATAAAAACGAGCCTGTCTCCTTCGCCGCCGATATTTACAGAGCTCGAGAACACGATCGGAACGAACTCCGACTAGTATGCACTAATGAGTTTTTTCTGCCGTGAGACTGAAGCGTCTCTCTGGTTAACTAAGCGGCTAACTAGTCCCCCGCTGTGGCCCAGCTGCTGCACGGTGAAGTATTAATATTATTGTTCATTTCCTGTTAGTGGATCGGGCCAAGCTGGGGAGGCTTCTCTGATGGCTCAGAGCGCTGTGCCAAAGAAACAACAGAGCAGCAAAAAATAAAATTAAACAGCTCCGAAGACGGAATCCCAGCATGCCCTATCTGCAGCCCGTGTCTTAGCGTGCTCAGAGGGCAAGGAGCGTTCTCCCGTCTCGGGGGAGGACGGATCTGATGATGGAATCCACTTCCTGTCTCCTTGGCGAGCAGCGTTTCTCGGCCTCTCATGTCAGCCATGTGTCACACCCCGCTGCCCACCGATTCTGATAAAAGGCCTAAACACGCACGGCCCGCAGAGACTGGGAAAAAAAAAAAGGTAAACAAGGAAACGTGGATCTAATTACTGCCAAATTCCACATGTGCAAAGCCCCGTCCTTAACGTACGAGTTACAAACGTCTCGAGCAAAACCAATCGACTCAGGGAGCAGCGTGCCATAACCGGCTGACTTCATTGGACATTTTTCACTCCTCTTGATCAGCACTTAAATCACAGAGACGTGTCGGGATTTTTTTTTTAATGAAAATCGCGGCCGACACAAATGAAGACATCCAGTGCGGTTGCTTTTCTGAAGCGCCCGTGTAATTCCTCCAGTGGGGTAACAAATTAGTCTTTGTGCACAGGCTCACACTGCATGGAGGAGCCCCGCAGGGGGGGGGCGGGCTGCTGTCGTTAAAAATACATGTCCCATAATGTATATTTGGAAGAAGAAAAAAAAAATATTAACAGCTGCAGAGTAAAAGCTTCACTTCCTTCACACCTACGTTTGTGGCATTTGGAATCTATTGATTTTTTTTTCTTCTAACACTTTCACTTTTTTGAAGATGATTTTCAAGTTCAAAGGTCACATATCATATATATATATCACATATTATATCTTAATTGCTCATTGATAATGAGAAAGGTCAAGGTGTTGAATAAATAATGTCCCATGCCTCATATGCAGAAACTGTGCCTGAAAACTGGGAAGTTGTGATGCTACAACTATACGTTTAAACCAGCCAATCAGAGGAGGGCTTGTCGATATCAATGAGACACAAAACAACCTGTTCTGTCAATGAGAAGCTTGAGAGAGATGTAAATCGAAATTGAGATGATTTTTGACACTTAAAACAAAACTAAAAAACAAAACTACACGCATTAGGTATATCAAAGTTTCCTCTTGTTACATTCGAACACAAACTGAGTTATTTACTGATGAGCTCTGGTTATGATACACTATGAACAACAGCTTGCCAAGCTCACACTTTCATTTTTTTTTTTTTAGCTATTTTCACATAAAAATCTGCACCTATTCAGAGAGGAAGATTAGATCAAACCTATTTTCACTGAGCCAAAAGTTGAGCGAGAAAAACCCAGACTAGCAACAACAAGTCTGCAGTGACCAACGTCTTCCTGCTGCAAACAGAAAAAGATCAGGTGAAAGAACTGAAGATGCAAACATGTACATGTCGTAGTCATCTAATAACTAGTTCTCCCTTTTATGAAAACATTTTAAATTAAATAAAAAAACAGTTAGCATGCTGGTTGCATCTCCGACAGCATCAAAGCAGAATGTCATTACACTAAACAAATGTCCATTGTAGGTGAACATGGAGAATCCAGCATTGTCCCTGAATAAGCACATAAGGGCTTTGGCAGAGTTTGGAGGAGTGTTTTTAAATCAACAGTGGGTTTTCCCAGTGGGATCAAAAGCTGCGAAGGTTAGCGACGGCGTTTTTTAATTTTCTTTTTTTTTTTTTTGCAAAAGCGCGACCGCTTTCGCAAACACAAACGCCCTCTTACAACGTGCAAATGTCTCGCAGCACTTACAGATTAGATCTCCGGCGCTGAAGGTCAGTGTGACAAAGTCACGGGTGTAGCATCGCGTTTCTCACACAGATGAATCAATCCAAGCCTCCGCCTGGCGACTCGGCCCCGTTTCAGTCCGTACTCCGAAGTATTATTGATGACCCTTTCCCCATTTTCTAAAAAAGGGGAAAACGGATCACCTGATGACGCCATAAACGCGGCAGAAGCTGCCATGTAACCGTTTGAAGAGCACAATAATGTTAATCAAATGCCGGGATCTTTACGGCCATGAGAAACGAGGATTGTATTGGAGAGTTGACATCTGGAACAATTTCTTTGATCGGCATTATAAAAACAGGCCCGTTAATCATTCCCGGAACCATAAAGAGCAGCCATCTAAGGACAAACAGCTGTAATGGCTGCCGAACGCACACAACGGTTGATAATATATGCCAAATAAGTTTTTTTTTTTAAAACGCTGGATATTGGAAATGCAGTTTGCGGATTTCTCTGCTTATCGTCCCATCTCCTTATCCGAAGATGTTTGTGTTTCGTTTTATCTCGACCACATCCTCTCGGCTCCTTTCACACTCGGGGGGGGGGGACGGTTGTGCAACGGCGTCACGTAACCGCGGCTGAAATGACATCCTTAAAACTGTGACAGGAATCCAATAAGATTAAACATGCTCGAGTAAGGCCCGTGCGGGGGGGAACGACAGTGATGCCGGGGCGATAGGCACTTCATCAATGGAATTATTAGCCTCGCCGGATCATAAACAGACAATCATATGCCCTTGATAATGGAGCGTGCAAACAAGTGAAACAGGTGTTGCAGCACAAGGCGGGGGGATCTTTGTGTTAACATTAAATTGATTACCCCTGATAAATAAAGCGGTTAAAACCGGGTGAAGCGATGCGCTGCCTGTGTCCCAGGCACCGGCCTTTAACCTTGTTCTCTCACTGTGCATCATCCGAGACGCCTCCTCTGATCATCGGCCCATATGCCGGCGCTCATGGGGCCTTGTCTGGGCCCGGCGTGCCCATCAGCATGCAGGGCACGTCGGATCAGCCCCCCCGCTGCCGCCGCATGCTGTGCCCATTTGTGATGCATTCATCAGAGAGAGAGAAAAAAAAGAGGCTTTAACACAATAAAGCTTCACAAAATGTCAAAAGTTAAAAGGTGTTTTTATTGAAAGGGCTGACCCGGCTCCCCGAGCTACATCCTTTTACAGCGCCACACACAAATGTCAGGCGTTGAATTAATGTGTGTCGCCGTCACTGCAGGCCTCTCTGATGGGTTCACACACACCAGCAATCGCCACGGCTGGGGGACCGGCGTAAATGTACAAATAAACCAGTGTCAGAGCGACGTTTGGGGTCTGATTTTTGTTCTTTTCTCTCCAACGTGCATAATATTAATGAGAACATCAGGGAGAAACTCGTTCATAAGGACATTAATCAAAAATTGATTTTCCAAAAGGTGCCCATCCATAGTACTAATAATAGGTGGTGATGTGTACCAATGATTATTCCTGTAAAATAAAATAAGCCGTATTTGCACTTGTGTGGAAATGTTAGTTGCAGTTATTCCAAGGTCCTCAGACCGCATCATGTTACTGGAAACACAATGAAAATATTGAAAAGGCTGACACGGTGATCACATGCAACTCCCAGTGTAGCGGCCTTGAAAGAATGAATAGGAAATGGGCTGCTTTAGCACGCATCCATTATTCAGGCGACGCACTCGTCCATGTCGACAATCGCTGTAGTGACACGGCCAGACGATTCTTTTCTTACATCACATCTGCACATCATCAACGGCTGAACGCTTAGGAGCCTGCGAGCTGCAGAACATGCAACTGTGATTTATGTTCAAATTAATTAATAATAATAAAAAAATGCATTACTGCTTCAGTATAGAACCACTGCAGCTGCTTTAATGGCATTTTATGGAGATGGAAAAAAACATCATTACACGTGTTCATTTATTGGAAAGAAAAAAAACTAACGTCATATGCAGCAGAGGGCTGATAACGTAAGTCACAAGACCGACTGAGACCTTGATGCATCTGCAGCCTAATCACTCTTTCTGCAACGCACCACGACCGTGTGAGAAAATCCTCATGCCTGCCGCGTTTGCAATCGATCGAAAGCCACTTTACGTGTGTGCATGCAAGCAAGAACGTTTGAGTTTAATTTTGCGTCGGGAGCAATATGAGCAAATAAATAGCCTGTAAAGAGGCATCAATAATTCCACTACTATACACTAGTAGTTTCACACTATTTGCATCATCTTCCACCGCCAGAGACATTATACTATAGCTATCTAGGGATGTGTGGGTGGGACATCCTATGTGCATACTGTACAAAATGGCTTCTCCCATTTACACTAAGATCAAACAGCTTTCACGGAAATCCGCATCATTTCTTGCCGGGTGTCATTAACCATGTTCCCAGCTCCCCCCCCACCACCCTTTATCCTGCAGAAAGCACAATATTTGTTTTTCACGTCTCTCATTCGAGATAGAAAAGTGGACTGAGAAACGCTGTGGAGATGTTTCCTTCCACTTCGGTTAAATCAGGCCACATAGCGCAGGGACTTAATCTCTGTTGGGCTCCGCCCTGTTTTTCCCTGAGCAGGTCACCAAGTTAGGCTGCGAGATTTCAGCCTTAAAAAATAAATAAATAAATGAGTTGAAATTAAGAAGAAAAAAAAAAAAACGTAATTCAATTTCAGTCCTTGTGTTGAATCGCATCCTGTCGCAGCAGCTGATGCGAAGTATTGGAATGTAAGATTATGACAAACAAGTTTTGGCAGTCAGCTGTTTTTTTTCCTCCTTCCATTTCTACAGGCTAAAACTCAAACATTCAGTACCTCTCAGGTCAACAATGCTTAAACTATTTTTTTTCGTCCTTTCCCTTTCTCTTCGGAGACTCATAAAACAACAGCAAGGTCACCGACTCGATCCCTGGAAACTTGTCATGAAGAAAGAGCTTCGTGGTCTCTTTGTGCTGCACTCATGTAGTGACAGACAGAAATACAATAGAGAAAGTATGCGTTGCCTGGAGGAGGGAATACACCCATATTACTATTGGGCAGCTGTGGCGTGTGGTGACATCATTCAGATCTTTGTACTTATTCACACAACAAGGGTTTGAGCTGGGGGTCGGGAAGCCCGAGGGATGGGAAGTTAAGATGAATACACGGAAAAGTTCTTTTTTTTTTTTTCTTTAAATTGTGGATATTTCCGATCTTCAGAAAGCAAAAATCAAAATATCAGAAAGCCAACTTCTCCTCATCACCACCACAACTATGGCCTATACCGGAATTAAGGAAAAGCATAATTATTAATGGCTTAATCTGCAGCAAGGAAAGCAACAGACATTAAAACAGCTGTTCAGGGGTCGTAGCTGATTCCCGAGTGGCAGGCTGATTCAAGTTGAACTCTCTCTTCAAAACATCACTCCCTCTTGCGTGTCATGCTCGGGCCTTGGAGAAACTTACAATGCCTCCTTTGAAACAGATGGCCGGTGTTTTTTTTTTGTTTTTTTTTCTCTTTTCTTTCTCCAGACGCATCTGAAAAGGGAGAACCTTGATGTCTGTCCGGCTGTTTCTGATGGTCTGCCGCGGACGAACGCGGCTTCGGGTTGTCACGATCACAAGCAGCAGCAGCACGAAGGTGAGTGTAACACAGAGCGTCAGACAGCGAGGGAGGGCGGCAGTCTGCGCAGCTCCAGTCTGCGCGGCTGCAGGCGGCAGTCTGCGCAGCTCCAGTCTGCGCGGCTGCAGGCGGCAGTCTGCGCGGCTGCAGGCGGCAGTCTGTGCGGCTGCAGGCGGCAGTCTGTGCAGCTGCAGTCTCTAAAGCTGTGCATCTAACCAGGGTCTCCTGGGATGGAGAAACCACCTCCATCCTCCTGTGTCACGGAGCTCCCACCCCACTGTGAGCAAAACCAAACCTCCCCTGCTCTTCTCCTTTCAGTTCCCCTAGTTTCACTGCAGTTTCAGTTCACGCTTTTACTCTAAAACAACATCAATCTAACACAAGCTGTACAACAGCTATGCAGTTTCTTTTCTATTATGTCCAGGTTAGGTGAGGGTTAAAATCCTGCATCTCCCCCCCACATTCTGCATGACTCGTAATGTGCTTTATCTTTACTAAATCATTTAAGCATGATGCCAATAAATCCAAAAAGGCAGCCCGCAGCGTTAGCCGCGTGCACAAACAGGCTTCAGGGGTTGCAACACGCCGCAGCCCGACGCGCTGGAGGTGAGCAGGGAAATAACAGGTGGGATACGAGCGGCGTTTCAGAGCCCAATGTGACAGCGGCCATGCCTAATTCATGAGCCTCTCTTACATTCCGGCTATCTGACAGGTTCTGGGTCAGACCAGGCCCAGTAATTGTCAGGACTTTATCCCAATTAGTTCCTTCACAGCCTGTTCAGGGGGGAGGAAGAGAAAAAAAAAGAGCCTAACTTCAAGCAGAGTGTAGTTAACGTGTTTGCAACCACACAGCGTGGCGCCTTCCTCCCCGCCGTAGTTCAAAGTTAGCATTCCCGGGACTTTTTCTTAGAAAACAGGTTGCATGTAGAGGGGGGGGGCTGCGTGGGGATTCATTCCTGGCTGTGCGATCGGAGCGGTTGGAAACTGCAGGTAGGCGCAATTTATTTCTCTCCCACCCCACTATGGGTTTCATTAATCACCACATCTGTCGGTTCAGGCCCAGCACAAACGCCCACGCATCAAAAACACACGCAGTTCACAGGCAGGAATGCTGTTTTACGGTTGGCAGCGTGTTAAACACCAACAAATGTATGTTGAAAGCAGCTACATATATATATATATACATATACATATCGTATTCCCACTCCTCAGAGCTGTGGCTGAAGTCATTTGGATTACGGCTGACTTCAAACTTATCAGCCATTTCTCTTGTTTCCAGCTCTCGGAGGACAGAACTGAAGCGGAGATGAAAGCCCAAATCCCGCCTGCCAAACAAGTCTCGGCAGTCAAACGTTATTCCTCCGCGCGTCCTTACACAATCTCATTTGTCGAGGCACGCGTCGGCTATTTGTTTATTCCGTCGCATCCTCATTAGATTCTTCTACAGCGGTTTTCCCGTTCCTCCCCGGGGCTCCTTACAGTACGAGATGGAATTCAGAATGAAAAAAAAAAAACAGAGACAGTCGACACGTGTGAGAGGAACGGAGAGATAGAGAGGGAAATGAAGGCGGTGGGGGGGACACATCACATGACTGCAACGTCAATATGAAACTAAAAGATTGGTTAAAATGAAGGAAGTGTGACTAATAGTCGATTGACTCCTGAAGTCGGGCGTCCGTGTCCATTCAATACGAGCAAAATGTATCTGTGTCTCTAGAAGCTGAGCTCTGGCTTTTTCAAGAATCAGAAGCAGAGTTCTGTTTTTGAGATGGACACAAATAATCTACAATTCAGTGATGGCTGTCAGTCTGTGTTAGTGGGCGGTGGAGCGGGGGTCTTGGTTCGTTTAACTTTATCGTTTCCGTGCTCTAATTAGACAAACGTCAGACCTGACAAAACGGCTCAAGTGCGGCCTGGGTTGGTCTCCTCTTTCCCTTCACCCTGCTAGAACCAATCAGGTTCCAGCTGACCCTGACCTCTTGACCTGCCCCCTGAGGAGACACTTTTCCTGTGGGGTTCAACATTTCATCCGGGCGATTAATACATGACAAGCCCCGGTTAAAATAGATCCTCTTCCAAAAAAAAAAATAAAAGTCAAACGTCCACACCTGAGTGTTGATCCCACACACACACAGTAACAGGTCTTAGCAGATCCATCCACAATCTGTAAAGTAGCGTTAGAGCCGCTGTTTCACAGACGTGTTGGAACTGGCGCAAGCTGCAGCCAGCACAGGGAATATGGAGCAAATTCTCCCGATTCCGACGAAAGCCGGAGATGGAGGATTGAATAAAAGACGCAAGAGGGGAAATCAGGACAGAACTCCTCGTAGCGTTAAGCCACATTGACGCACCGGGCTTTCTACTGCAGGTTGTCATAAAAAAAAGGAAGGAGAGGAGAGGAGAGATCACAGAAATGACACCATGTATGCTGGTGTGGAAACACCGCCTAAAAAGCGGAGTTCACTCCTCGAAATGAACGTTAACGAAGCGGGTTTTTGTGGCGTTTTCCGCCGTGCGCCGCTGTGCGTAACGGACAGGTAAGGCGTAACGTGTGGCTACAAAATCACAACAGGCGTTTTTCCTGTAAAAAAAAAAAAAATAAATAAAAGACGACTCGGTGAAAATAAGAGATCTCAACACTCACCTTTTTCCCCCTTTTCCCCTTTTTTTTTTTGGACGGCCCTTGACGCGTACTCCTGAAGCGCGGATCGTCGGGAAAGGCGAGGCGATGCTTCAGCCTTCCCGCATGTCACCGGGAAGGAGGAGTTTGTGTTTACTCCAACACAGCCGAGCTGCAGGAAGGGAGCCGCGCTCTGGCCACGCGCCTCATTACACGTGTCAGTCCGCACGCGCCCATGCTCTGTGCCAAAGGGTCTTAAAGATGCTGGTGCTGTTTATTCTAAGGGAAATTATAGTCACAAACTCAACATGTGTAATGTACTATAATAAAACACAATGGGTCATTCACATGTGTGCATCCTTAGTGTAGCTTCACAAATTAAAGAATTGGAATAACTAGCAGATATTTTGCAGCATGATTGTATTCTCTTGGTTATTTTTTCACCTGGAGCTTTATGGCTCCATTAACGCGGGTAAAATAGTGCTCTCTTCCTGTCTTGTCCTGCCTGACAGGAAGCTGGTGTCATAAATCAGTGAGTCCTGGTGATTGCTTTTTTCATTTTTTTTTCTTGTTTATGACGCACGGTTATGGTTATTAGGATTTGTGAAAGCGCATGTCGTGTCACGCGTCTTCAAAAAAAAAAAAAAAAAGACAGAAATTAAAGTCGGGGGTGGCTATCACATCAAGAAAGTAAAAAACGTCACGACGATCATTCCTTGTCCGGGAATTTGGCCTTAGAGGCTGAGGTAAATAATTGATCTGAATCATGTTTTATGACCCCCCCTTCCCCACACACACACACACACACACACACACACACACACACAGGACTCTGAATCCAAGGCCGTGAATGTGATTTCTTCAGTGGAATCCTTTAAGGAAGAGCTTCTTCAGCTGAACTTGCCTATACGTGCGTCCACTATTAGGGATCCTTACAGAAGAAAAGGAGTCACCGCACAGATATGATTCCTTATCATGGCACAGCTCATATTTAAACTCCACCACTGCCATGGCAACCAGCTCGTGTTCTCCTCTCTAACCAAAGGTCACCGTCATTATCGCGCACCTTTATGAGCAGCAGTCCACGTTTCTCCCCACCCTGAAACGTAGCCGACACAGTGACGGGTCAAAGGGTCCCAGTCTGCTCCTGGTAGAACAACTGGACTACAGCCACAATGCCTTCCACTAAGAAAACCCTCCACTTCATGGCCAGTGCGCTGGCTTCCTCCCTGTCGGTGGGGCTGATGGGATACGGCATGTCGACGCGGTGGGCTACGATGGCCATGCAGTGCGCGGGCGTGGTGGACACCCACTTCAACGGGAGCGCGGTGATCACTTTGGATCTGTTTGACGGGAATTTCGCCAGGGCCCTCTGCCCGTTTGGGGATTCTGCTTCTTTCTCAGGTGACCTTCGCTCAAATGACAACTGATTTACCACCTCACTGTAGCTTTTAGGG
Organism: Eupleurogrammus muticus; assembly: GCA_036785175.1. Classification (NCBI taxonomy): domain Eukaryota; kingdom Metazoa; phylum Chordata; class Actinopteri; order Scombriformes; family Trichiuridae; genus Eupleurogrammus; species Eupleurogrammus muticus. Next base: position 18,011,839 of record JAYKQN010000015.1, read on the forward strand.
CTTCATTTACCCAGGTTTTTTTAAGACATCATCTCTCGCTGCTTCTGCCTCCGGTGCTGAAAACTTGGGTTTAAATAATTCAACAGCAGCCAACACCTTTCCAGAATCAGTGTCCCTGTTAATCCGCAGTGTTCACAGGCAACAGCTGTTGCATGAGTTTCTTCTGCTGAAAGTTTAACACCTTCAGAGACCGAGATTCACAACATCAGGAACTGAAATTAGAACAGTTTGCCTGGTGAGGTACAACTGGAGACAAAATGAGGAAATATGCTGGTTTCTTATCTCGATGTTATGGTTGTTTATGTTTCAGGTAGCCACAGAGTCAAGGCTGTTAGTCTATGATGTTTTTTAATGCCCCATATTATACACTTTCCTGTTTTTTTATTTTAAACTTTGACATCCCTACAAGATCCAATTGAACAAGAACATCCAAATAAAGTTTCTCACCTCCTTCCTTGAGCTTACGGAATCCCTCCTCTGATTGGCTCATTTAAATGGCTGTATAGTTGTGACCTCACAACTTCACAGAAGTTATGGCTGATTGTTTTAAGGCCCGGTTTCTGAACACAGGCTGTGTATGTTTCCATGTGGATTGAGTATATAAAGTTGCACTTATCGGATCTAAACTGCTTCTATATAATAAACAATGTCTCTGTAGTTCTTCCTACGCTGATCGAGGCGGCAGAAGTTACCCCCATGGTGCTGCACGCTGTGGTTGTGATCCTGGTGGTCCTGTGCCTGCTGTGTTCTGCCGGCAGCATCCTTATCTCCCTGTACAACAGCGTCAGCAACCCGTACGAGACCTACATGGGGCCTATCGGCGTCTACGTGTGCAGCTCCGTCAGCGGTGAGAGACGCAGAGGCGTGACCAGAATCAGAGTCACGTGTGGGCAGTAAGGATGGGGGGGGGGGTTCATCAAAACCACCATTTATTATTTTACAAAGGTATTAGCACCATCAGATTCCACAAAGGCCTGCTTTGTTATCTCTTCTTAATCTGATCATGGAGTGTGATGAGTGTAACACAGTGTTAAAATAGGTTAAAGAAGGTTCTACTACAGACTACAGATCCACCAACATGTGGACTGTTGAGGGTAAAACAAAGCACATAGAAAAGAAAAAAAGGCACCGATTTACACTTCCCTTAATTAAACGAACCAAGTGGAAGTCGTTTTTTGTTCAAATCAAATAAAACATATGGATTTTTTTATTTTAGGATGGACAGGGCTTATCTCAGTGGGGGGTCTCAGTCAGTCGCTATACTCACTTATTCCTCGCTTGGGTCACAGGGGTCTGCTGGAGCCAACCCCAGTGCATTTCAGGCAGAAATACACCCCACCCTATCATACAGCACACACACCAATCACTCACACACACACACACACACACACATAGCTATGGGAAATTACGGTAACCCAAGCATGTTTTTGGACTGTGACTCCACACAGAAATGTCTTGAACCTTGCACCTTATTGCCATAGAGCATCAGGGATGAATAAAACCCACACGTATTTGCATAATTAATCTCCTCATCACGTCCTCTCCTCCCGCAGCGTGTTTGTCGGTCGTGGCCCTCATCGTGTTCGTGGTGAACGTGAACGTGACCGACATGGCCGAGGACTTGGTGAAGGTGTACGCCCCCGACGTGGCGCTCAGGAACAAGACAACGGAGATGCACGTGGGCTACTTCCTGCTCATACCGTACGCGGCGCTCTGCCTCGTCGCCGTCGGCCTGATCTTCAGCTACGACCACGCGGCGTACACGCACAGGCGGGAACAGCAGCGGCCGACTGAGGACGCGCCCAAGGAGATTATGATGTATTAGTGGGCCACATGGGAAAATACACAGATTGTAGGTATGTACAGTAAAATATGAATGTATAGAGGGGAGGGCGGTGGAGTCTGTAGCATTTAGGTATCGACATGATCAAATATCTCACATGAGATCAGACCTTGTAATTGATCCTATTATCATTTCAGTGTTTTCATCTGATTTTATTTAAAAACAGGAGAACCATAAAAGAGCTATAGAAATAATGCAATGACATTATAGGCAATTAAAAAGGAACACTCCCAATGGAATTTATTTACTGTAAGTTGAATTAAAATCAATGGGCACAGAAGTAGCATTAGACAGGCAGATATGACAGAAATATTTATATCACATGACATTTCTGTGAACATGGACACGGCGTCTTTGGATCTAAAAATGTACTAGAAGTGGAAGAGGTGGAAATAATGAAAAATGAATCTGTGAATGACAATTATCCTGCTGGATCTGCAATTAAGAGTTTAATTTCTTCCCTTTTTGAGGATAAAAATGTGAGTCAAATAACACAACTTATTCCAAAGTTTAATCGTCTGTTCCTACAGTTAAAGGCTTTGAACTGATTTATCCAGGTCCACATGGATAACCATTTTTGGGAAAATGTTCTGTAAATAATGCTGATATTAAATAAGGTTGTTTCAGTGTGCTAACTGGATGATGGATGCACCTCAGATGATAAAACTGTTGCTACAGATTCACAAGCTTATTGCATCAATATGAATTGAATAAATGCACGTATCATCAAATGGCTGCAGAACAATAACTTTTTTTTAAATGTAAATAAAATGAAAGAAACACATGATTATATTTACTACAAAAACGAGGAGATGAAATCGAAGCCATTGTACTTATGAGAGTGAAATTAGAGAAGTTACAGAAGTCAGAACAACAAAAAAAACACAACATAACAAAAATACATTATAAGCAGACAAATCATTATGCAAAACTTTCGTTTTCAGAATTGGTAAATTATTTATTAATCACTATAACACAAGAACTCAATTAATGCAGACTTTAGTATGTGTATATGAAGGTACATACATACAGTATATGTGTAGGTTATGTGTGTTTGTATATATGATATCCTTTTTACATGTTATATTATTTCTGAATAATCATGTGCTTAATTGTTTTTAATACAGACTCTTAGAAGATGAGTTGAGTTGAGTTGAGTTACTAAACAATGGAACACTAACGTGAAAGGGAAAAGGCACGAAACACATGCAGTTGATGAGCAAACCGTATTTATAGAAAAAAAAATCTGAATTCCATTAAAGAAGAAGTCAAGAAAAATTCAGGGAAATTCCAGAAAAAAAATCTGAATTATTACCAAGTGGGTGGTGACCAGCAGGTTAATTGACCTCTGCTTCCCTCTAGCTCTGAGATGGTGTAAATGCAACGGAGCGTCGCTCTGCCCAATCTTCAAGGCCTTAGTAGAAGCAATCAGTCGCTCTTTCATCACTCATTGCAGAATATCGGCAGAATCATTTCAGGTGATGTTTCTCTAATGTTCTCATGGGATGTTTCCTTTAAACGATGGACAGAAAGTAAAGTAGCTGTAAGAGAAAACACACACACACATTCCCACAACTGGAAACCTCCACACCTGGGATTATCATGATGGAAGCAGAGCGCCTTTAAACTCCAGCGACTGGATCATCCCAGAAAAGCCTTGATGAGAGATAAAGATTTATTAGGGATCTGCTCAATCCATTCAAAGGGCCTTAAAACAAGCAACGCAGGGCAAATATCGCCGGGAAAACAAAGCCTGCTGATTCTGTAGGAGCTGGGACGTGGAGCTGGCCGGGAGTTGGCGTCTATTGTCTCCCGGATCCTCAGCCGCTCACAGCTGTGATTCACATGACTGTGTTGACATGGGAGCAGGGGGGGGGGGGGGGTGTCCTGTTACCGTTTCCCGTGTCCCATCACTCAGGGCCCGGGTCTGTTTGGACATGCCCTTTCCAGCACCTCTCAGCCCCGCAACGCCTTCTACCTGCCTTCAAAGGAGCCACTCTTCCTTCAAGTCTCGCACTTCAAGGGAGCTGTGGAAGGACGCGGCAATCTGCTTTGTGCTCGTCGGCGCGAATGTGTATTAAATTTCTGCAAATGCACGCTCAAAACCGTGAATCAAAAGCAATTCGGGGCCAATAGAACTTCTGTCGGGAAATCCCCCCCTTCTCCACACACACACACACATGCCTTCTGAGCTTGCACCTAAAGATTCAAAGTGCCTTCATTAGTCCTAATAAATTTCAGTTTTTAGCATTGGATCACATTGAAAAGTGCTGAAGTTTCCCACGGTGCAGAACGCTGCATCCTGAATCCACCCTGCAGCGGCGACCAGGCCTCGGGTCGTGGTCTCCAGAGGACGCCACGTCGGCGGCCCGCTGTGAAACTGATAAGTTTTTCCACAACATACAGGGCGTCTCTGTCGGCCATTAGAGCACCCTCTTATTTTATTTCTCACCTTCTGAAATCCATCACTGACCCGGAGAGACCTCTGACAGGGCTCAGCTAAAAAAAAAAAAAAAAAATATGGCGGAACAAAACACTATGAACCTGTTCTGGCTTTTCCCCAGTTGCTACATCCTGTATATGCTACACATAGCTTTACTTTTACCACTTTGATTTCTCACACCATGATAAGATATGGAAAAAAAAAACTCCTTGTGGAAAGGCTTTTTTAAATTCATGTCGGATCCCCTTGATTCCCGACATCAACCTGTTTAACAGCTGCCAGAGGAGATACTTAAATCTGTTAGCGATCTCCCCCCGTGTGCGCTGAGGTGTGGATCAGCTGAATTGTTACCGAGAAACCCCGCTCGCTGTTTGCTGTGCAAACATCGATTGAATAAACTCTGAGATGGGCAGTAATCTTTTTTTTTTTCTCCTCCTCCTCCTCCTCCTCCTCCTCCTCCGCATACTTTCTGTCTCTGCCTCGCTAGGATGGATAAACCCCGGGATTATGCGGGAGCCCTGATCCCTGACCACTCATTCTGTGTGATAGGATTAAAGCAGCAACTTTTGTACCTGTGAAACCTTATCCTCCCAGGTCCCACATTACAGAGGCCTGTGAAACAGACACCTCCAGCTGCAGGGCAGAGGGGGCACACATCCAGCCACGTAGAGTCCACTCTGGTGGGGGCACAAAGGGTCTGGGGGAAGGGGTTTGATCCAAATCTACCTGCAGGAGTTAATTTCTCATGAGCAGCTGCGAGGTGCACAGAGCCACTTACACTAACACCTATAGTATAAATCGATCCACTGCCTGACCATTATAAAAAGGCTTCATAAACCACGTAATGGAAGTATCAGGGAGATAGGTGTGTCTCTCAAGGTGTGTGTGTGTATGAGGTAATGAACTTTTATGGCTTGACATCAGGCCTTAGCAACCGCTGATTTACGGGACATTACAATGTCACATTGAACTTTATACAGTTCCATATCCTGTGACTGCTGATTGTTATGCATATATCAAATTGTTGCAGGGATTACGTTATATTATATTGCATTCTTGCATTTAATATTGATTTTTTTCTTTGCATGATTTGCACAGTAAATGTAGAAAGCAACTGGTATGGTTATATACAGCATGACAGTATGTGAATATAAAAATGTACATTACAAGAAGGAGGTTTTATCATTAGCGATGAGCCGTGCACTCGAGAGGCGCCCTCACACTCAACCTGACCATGTGATATTGGAAAGCAGGTAGGCAGGTTCCGTACTTATCTCCGTCATTAATCTTAATTTGTCACTGAGGGCTGAGGTGAAGGCGGAGGGAAGAGCAGAGGAGGAGCAGGAGGAGGAGGGCTAAAAAGGTAATTGCACCCCTGCCGCTCCATTATGGTGTCATTCCTCTGTTAACAGAAGATAAGATCTTCTCCAAATCACCTGAAGCCAATTCTCCACTTTACCTGGCGGGACGGAGAGACAGAGGAAAAGAAAGAGAGGGGTGTCCGAGCCCGGTTTCACAGGCCTGATGGAGACATAAACCAATCAATCTGTTCAGAATCTTAGTGATAAATCTCTCTGTTTGGGGAGAAAAAAAAAAAGAAAAAGATGGACGTCTGTTTCCAGATGACAGTTTACAGCCGGGGTGATGGATGGAGGGAGGGATCAGGCACTTTCTCTGCCCCATGCCGCTCGACACCATTGTTGATTAATGTGCCGCTGATCGGCAGGTGTGATAGATATACACGTAGGGACACACATTTAACCTGCTGACACAGAACACTAGTCACCTGATTGGCGCCATTTGACCCGGATACAGAAACAAACAGTTGACATTAGCATCAGTGAACGTTGGAAAGCGTTAAAATGGCGATTTTCATAGGTTTGTTTGTTTCCAAATGATAAAAGAGGAGGAAAAAAGAGATAAGATAAATAGGAGTTTTTGAGAAATTGTATTTACAGGTTCTTTTATTCTTATCTCTTATATTTTGTATCCAGAGTCGTCTGTGATCCATTTCTATTTAGAGAGGATGCATAAAAGCACAAAACTTTTGCAACGATGTCCCCCAATGTCCAACTTCGTAGATAAATAGATTCATATAGTCTTATCTGGGCTGTGGTGGGTTTAGGTGTTTCTTTTTATGTTGTTTAACAAATCTATGAATGGGGGAGAAAGAAAAACGTTTCCCCCTCCAGTACAGGCTAACCTTGGAGACACTGAGGCACTCCAAAAATGATTTATTGAAAGTAGTTTTAGACATGGATTCTTATAGGTTCTGACTTGTGGGGCAGATTTTATGTGTGTGTGTGTGTGTGTGTGTGCTCTGCAGGAATGCATTTGTACGAGCAAGAGCTCTTTACACCACCTGTTTAAGCTCAGTCCAACTCTCCTTATGAATACATTAACAATATAGCATGCATTTTCTGCAATGCACCAGACCTACCTCATACCGATTTGTTTCATTTGTTTCTACAGGAGGGCAGGAACTCGTGCTTTGCACAAGGTGGCAGCATTCAATAGGTGGATCAAACAAATCCTTATCTTACACAAGTAACTGCAGTTGTTGTGTAAGTCATATAAACTTGTATTATAACATGACACAACAACTACATCACATTCAGTTAAATAACCCGCTTGTTTAATTCTTTTACTTCTCACGTGAGCTTTGCAGGTCTCGGCTGTTTTGTTTTTTAGGTTCATCTGTGACTGCATGAGATGAGAAGCTCCAGCGTGAAGGATGAGCTCACATTGTCACTGGAGCGGGACACGGATCCATAGATCACAGACACTCGACTGTAACCGAGACACTCAGTCACAGGCTGCAAGCTGTTCTCCAATCCATATGGCCATAAAACTACAGAGATTCCAGCAGTCTGCACCCATGGACAGCGTATATAAATTCTAGTCTGCCTCCTGCAGTATTTCCTTAACCTTGTTTGGGAAGACAAACAAAACTTTTCTGGGCAAAGAAGTTGCACTAAACAAGAATTTAAATGCTAAGATGAACATGATAAATCGTGGCTACACAAAGGCACACGCAGAACTTCTTTGCATCTTTATGTCCCGCTAATGCCGTGCAGTGAAATGTCTCGTAAAAGCTCTCAACGCCGCATGTCAGAAGCCGCTGTCAGGCCTGTCAGACGCATCGCGACGGCGCTGAGTGTCTTTTACAGAAGCCAGATGGGGGGGGGGGGGGGGAGGTGCATCAAGTGCCCCCCTGTTGAGCTTTATGAACGGATTAAAGGATTTGCAAAGCTCTGTCATGAGGCCGTCAGTCATTGTAACACCCGCCTGAAATTTATGACCCCAGAAGAAGCCTTGGGGCCGTTGTCATGAAGAGTATAACTTCATCTGTCATGTCAGTCATCGCAGTGGGAATATACATATATAAATATATATATATATATAAAAGCAATGGGAACCATGACACAAGAGACTACAAATTATCACAGCATCTCATTACCTGTAGTTTACCTTCAGGAATGCTGCTGCTGCAATTTAATACTTCTTTCCTTTCTTCCATTCATCAGAGTTTTTCCACCTCTGAGCTGTGTCGCTGCGGCATCTCGGGCCTCGCGACGCGACTTCCCCGAAAGCTGCAATCACCCGGCCGTCCTCCTGATAAAACAGGGGCTCTTTGAGCGGCGCTGAATTCGATATCGGCTTTTTTTTTTTTTTTTAAATCCCGCATGAGGAACAATGCGGCCGCTCTACAGGAGGCGACGTTCAGTGTCATTCAGCGCCGACGTGGAGACACGGTGTCTGACTGCTGCAGGGATCAGGAGTGCTTCAGGCCTGTTTGCATGTGTATGAAACAATTTGTCAGACTGTATACCCCGCTGACCCCTGGCCTACCACCAGCCCGACCCCCCCCCCCCTTTCCATTAAAGGATCATTATGCACTTTTTATTACAAACTAGGTCAGTGACACTTCATAATAGACATCATTAAACCACCGTTTATCATAAATGGTCAATAGATGGTTAATTAAACTGAATTACTCCATTTTGTATGTTGTTTAACTCATATATTTTACTCATTGTTAGTTGTTAAAAATTATTTAAATCAGTCAGCATCTATAAACATTATCTGGATGTTATTATGAAGTTGCAATTAATTTTTTTATTTAAACTTTACACTTACTTAATAAGTTGTTATAGATCATTTTTTGCATTATTACTGCTATTATTAAGTTGTCTGATGTTTAAATATCATTTACAGATACTTTGCAAAGAATTATATATAATAGAGTCCAAACTAAATCAACTAAAATTATTTTTATCTAAATACTATTTAATTATCTATTAACCATTTATAGATGAAGGTGATTATAACGTGTTATTTCTGTACTTTTATCCATCTATTCTATTGCTTATGACAACACTGTGCACTGGGCACGGCCACAGCACAGTAGGTCAAAGTTCAACTGGAAACTGAAAAAAAAAAAAACTGCGATGGACGTCCACAACCTGTTTCTGCTGCCGCCTGTTTCCTGACTGACTGGAGTGGAGGGATATGGCAGCGTTCCAATCTTAGCCTATAGTATAATCTTTATAGATTGTAGTTACAAAACTACAAAAATACGACCCAGGTTGTAATAAGACGGAGACATCCTAGAAAAAAAAACTGTGACGAAGCAATATGATAATAATAATAAAGATAAAGATACGAGAGCAGTAAATGGTAAAGATAACACCACCAGACTTGTCTTCACCCTCTGTGTCATCTCATCACCTCCTGGTTGGGTGTCAACGACGGGAGGAAGAGCAGAGAGGGGGGGGGGCTGGCAGGAGATGGATGTGGGAGCGGGGGGGGGGGGGCGGTGTGAAGGGATCACCTTGCCAAATCCACCGCGGAGGCCTCTGCTCCGTGCACTCAGCGTAGCGGCCGGAGCCAACGCGTAGCAGGGGCGCAGGCCCCCCCCCGAGGCGGCACTCAGGCCCCGGCCTCCCTGCCATTGTCATCTGTCCGTCTCTCAGCCTCTCCATCCAGCAATCTGCCTGGAGGAAATTCACTTCCTCCCTCCGCATTCTTCTTCCCACCATTACCCCCCCACCAGAGGAGGAGGAGGGGCAGGGGAAGCTGTGCCGAAGGGGGACTCCCGGGCAGGGTCAGCGCAGTATCGATGTCACGGGGGGCCTTTTGCCACAATTTGCTCGTTTTTGAGTCACAATTAAGGCGTAAAGACGCGAGCTCGCCGGCGTCCCCAGAGCGGCGGCTGGATCTGTGGCGGCGACCAGAGGCCGATAAGCAGGGGCCACACCTCGCCGAGCGGAATGGCAAATATGTCATGGCCTGGCCGGGCCGTTTCAGTGAGTGCACCCGTGTCAGGGTGATGTATGGATGCGGTAACACAACCTCCGCGGCGGCATAGGGGGGGAAACGCGGCGCTGCCAAGCAGCCGCTCAACGATACGGGCTGCGTGTAAACATTTGAGGAGTGTCACTTATTTCTCCTCCTGGCGATATATAACAAAAAAACACAAAAAAAGATCCAGCAGAGGTTTGAATTGATATGAGCGTTAAGATAAACGTATGGTTCAGGGTGAAGACGATGGAGCTGGGGTCAGCCTCGCTGCTTTTAACACTATGGATTACATCTTCAGAGGTTTGTCGGACAAAACCCTGCCCTTTGGCTGCTTGTGCATTTGGGTGAAGCTCCCAGAAAGCCTGCCCCAAGTCGCCTAATGGAAATGGCTTGGGAACTCATTTGTGAGGAACAGCAAGAAAAACACTAAGTCCGGGAGGAATTTCTTCCCCTGGGGATCCCTAAGTGATGTCCATCTCCCCCCCCAGCCCGTCCGAGAGACTGAAACTGGAGAACGTGACTGACACTTTGAGTTGTCTCGCTCGGGATCTTTTCAGCAACTTATTTATTCCAATCTGACACGTTTAAAAGAACCGAGTTCCGTGCAGATATTTCCACTTGTATACTATAGCCCAAATTAATAGACCGATCGACTAATTAATGGGAAATAATCGTGCATCATTTATTTATTATTAGGCAAAAGGTATTTCAGCTAAAAGCAGACGACACTTTCTGTAAACACATGTTGTTTTTGACATCTTTCATATAAAATGTATTTTAGTCACCTGGCCCTTTAAATTCCCATGAAATTAAAAAAAAAGTAATTTCCTTCTACATTATCAACATGCAATAGATGTATCCAATGCTTATGAACAGCATCAGAAATGGAAATGAGTAAATAAAAAGCTTTAGTCAGGTTTAAATATATTTGACTGTATTCCACCGCCTCTCATTACATTATTATTATTATTAATATGATTATTTGTGCTGAAATGGTCAGTGGCGCGACCTGCCCAGCAGAGGCCCTCATCCCCTCTCCTCCCCACACCCACAAACCAACCCCCCCCCCTCATCATACCGGAGCCCGACCAGGACAGAAGATCCTGAGACACAATAAAATCGGAGATGTATGGGAACCGTCGAGGTAGAAACGTGTGCGGTGATTTATCCCCGTTTAGACTCAGACATGCCCACATGTGAAGATTTAAATGTGAGATACAGGTGAAGGGATTTAAAATGACCCTGACAGAAACTATGAAATATGGGAACATAAATGCACATACTGTCAAATGGGTAAAATATCATATGGGTAGCGTACTCTATCACAGCGAACCCCTGCCAGCACCTGGAACTCGGCCCAAACACGGACTCCACCACCAGAATTTGCTAATTTTACCTCGTTTTTTAAAAATGTGAGGTTCATCGCCTGCACAACCTGAGCAGTAAAACTATTCAGTAGGTGATTCCAAACATTATTCCTTGTGCTTTTCAGCCGCTTTCTAATCCTTTAAGTGTGACACAAACACTTAACAAAGGAATGCTTCTTCACTGTGCTTAAGCGCAGCCTGCTGAGAGGAGAGTTCTACTTGCCATAAGATGTCAAAATAATCAGCTCAGAGTGTTCAGAAAAGCTGGCACGGCTTCAAAACACGGCGTATGACAAAGACGGAGTCCGCGCTGTGGACACGCTGGAAAACAAGAGCCTGCCTGTGAGCTCAGTGGAAGCAGCACAGGCAGGAAACACACGTTGATACGCCGCAGCTTTCTATGTGAAGGTTGTTGGACTCTGACCTATTGACAACACAAAAGATACACATTTTTATTTTTAGAAATCAGCGCTGTCTGCTCCATTTCTTCAACAAAATCCTCAATTACCGTGATGTATTCTCCTCTTTATCTGTTCTGACTTGTTACTGCATGGGAGTTAATGGAGAGTCAGTAGTGGACGAAATCCTCACATCCTCCAAGTTCTAATGTAACCGTGCTGTAAAACATCTGCATGTACAAGTGCTGCTTTTAAAACCTGCTTAAAAGCATGCAAATATTATCCTCTAAATGCATTGCAAATGCTGCATTAATGCAGTCCTGCGTTTTACTACTACAATGATGTTAAAGTTATGTTAAACAGCTTTATATGCTGTTGGGTAGTTTCATATAAAATCATAACAGCCTTTTTGTAGTGTTGCTGCCCTGCAAGAACCACCTATCTCTGAAAAAGTTTAACTCTGAAACAGACCTGGTTTCAGCTTCACAGTTAATCCTTCACTTTATCTACAACTATCGAAACCAACACATTTGGAGATATGTGTTTGTCACTGGACAGGAAACGTATGGACATTGTAATCTGTAACTACAGCTGTCAGACAAATGTAAAAACTAAACTAGAAAATATAAATATGAATATAATAATAATCATTATATATAATTATTATAATAAGCTGAGTAGAAGTACCTTAAATGTGTAGTTAAGCATACAGTACTTAGTTACTCTCCACCACTGTGCAAAAAAGACAAAGTAATTATGGGTTGAAATATGAAATAAACAAGGAGAAACTTAAGTAACCAAAGTGCAAGGAACCAGATTTGCAAGGGTCAGAGCTAGAAAATATTTTAAAAATAAAAACAATAATTGCACAAGTTCCAGCTTCTCACTTTTGAGAAGTGTCTGTTTTTCTTTGTCTTATGTTATGATAGTAAACTGAATATGTTCTGAAGTGCTGGTTGTGCAAAATAAGACAATACAATAATTATTGTAATTGAGAATTAACATTTGCAAAAAGAAAAACAATTTTTGGAAATTTTATTTCATTATTAATTATATATTGTATATATTGTGTTTTACAAAATATAATAGGATTGATCTTTGTACATTTAGTGTGACTTAGAACAAATTTGTCTTTTGCACAACACAACTGATGCGAGTACATGGCATCTGGTAGAGCCATATAGCACAATGGCATTGCTGCCTGGATGTGAGGCCAGCGCCTGCTGCTATAATGCATCCAGCATAGTTAGCCGCTCCAGTCAGGAGGTCCAGGGAGGACATGGAATGCTGGTAAAAGCTGTGTTATTTCCCCTTAATACAACCATGCAATCAGAAAAAAATGCATTAAATTTTCGTACTAATTGCAATACAGAAATGTTGACCATCAGCGAGGAAGCTGCTTCTATTTAAAACTCCTCATACGTCCCACATGTGGATTTCAAGTTCTGTTGACTGTAAATAAGAATCCAACCTGATCTGCAGGGGTTCTCCCCTCCAACCGTCGCCGGGGAAAAGTGAGACAAGAACACGACGGGCCTGAAAGACAGCGGGAAGTTTTCATCTTCACGACACGGGGAAAAGGCAGTTTGATTTGAGGCAAAAAGACGTGAAATATCGGCTAAAGTACAAAGGCTGTCAGGCCGGTGCCAGCACCTCAATTTCTCCTGACAATCCTATCTCCCTTTATATCTGGCATTCATGTCCTCGTTCATGTCAGCCTACTAAATGGCCTCCTGCTTTAGTGTCAGTGAGCACATCGGGCTTTGTTGGGAAATGTCAGGTCATATGATATGGACTTTGGCAGTTGTCTAATGAAGGATGTATTGTCTGCGCGGGCAGGCTTTCGCTGTCTCACTAAAACGCTTGTGACTGGCTCTGACAGCTTCCCCGGCTCTGGCATGAGCTTGGCTTTTAATCAGAAACAACAATGTGCACCTTATCTTTCTGTTCACACCTGAGCTAGAGGGGCTTCACGCTGCTACAATGACGTCTTCTCGGAGAGAAAAATGCTGCCGCGCACACAATAGCCTTTTCTAGAACTGGTCTGAAATAAATCGTCTTCTCTTTTTACACCACCGTTCAAAAGTTTGGGGTCACACTCACAATTTTGGTTTTTTCCCATGAAAAAGCACACTTTTATTTTTAATGTGTTGCAAAACCAAGGTTAGAAATAATGATTTATGTTTGAGATAATAATTATCTCTTTCAAACTTTGCTTTCGTCAAAGAATACTAACTAGCTAACCTGTAGCTTCTAATGCAATTAACAAACAAAAAGTACCATTAGAACAGTGATGGTTGCTGAAAAGGGGCCTCTATACACATATGTAGATATTGCATTAAAAGGCCTGCAGACATTTTCAGCTAGAATAGTTATTTACCACATTAACAATGTATAGAGCATATTTTTTATTATCTTCATTGAAAACAACTTTTTTTTTTTTAAATAATGACATTTCGAAGTGACCCCAATCTTTTGAACAGTAGTATATTTTACTCTTATTACTGAATTCTGAGAAGCTGGAGTGGTTTTGCTGGGAATTTAACAACCTTACGGAGGGCCATGTACTGATACCAAATGTTGAAATAGACAAATTTCAGAATCGTTCTGCAAAACATCTGATGACCACAGGTTTCCAGAAATAACTTCACTGTCGTCTATAAAACTGTGGCACAGACTAAAAGTGGTGTCGGGTGGAGTTTAGCGTTTATCCGTGCTGAACTTCGTTGCATCCGTTGCTACACGTGTGCTGCAGGACGGTGTGACCAATGCAGCATGTTTTCATACACGTCTCCCCGCCGGGACGCTGCAGCGTTTGCTGCCGGGCAGAAGCTGTTTTTCCCGATGTGTTCTCCATGCCTGGGCTTGTTTTCGTTGGACGTTTCCCTAATACGCCTGAGCGAGATTGAAGGACCAGGAAACAACACTTGGGAGCAGTAATTCATTCGACATCTGTGCTGCTAAAGGGACGGCTGCAGCTCGGACTTAAGCTTCTCCTTTTTTTTGGCATTGAAGTGAACAATCTGTCGCTCTACCAGCAGCGTATTTCTGTTCGATCGCATGGAATTCTTGTGACAACATCCAATTCGGATGACCCCCCCTCCCCCATGACCCCCGACCCCTCTAGCACCAAATCCAAATTGTGATAAATTAAAATTTGGTGTTTATGAAGATAACACGATTTTGTTTAGATAAACTACAAATACTGAAATGAACAGGTGAAAATATCTGGTACAGTTATTAACAATATTAATGTACTCAGTGTTAATTATTATTTATATTTAGTAAAATTATATATTTCCACTGACAGGTCATTTGGCTTATTCTTCCTGGTTTGGGTCAAATAGGCAACAGTTTCTAAAGAAATAATTAAATTCAAGACAAATTGAAATAAGCAAAATTATCTGCCATGTTACCAAGATATTTTTGCTCACTGTTGGAATAATTGCACCAAAAACAACATATTTTAAGATACATTTTTTTGCAGTGCAGTTGAAACTTAAATGTGATCACTTATTTCTTGCTAATTATAAGCCAGTCAGATTATGACTAAAAATGTTGGACACATAAGTCTCTTATATATTCTTACATAAAGTGCTTGCCGGCTGTAGATATTGGAAAAGTGGGGCACACACATACGCACACGTGCTGAGCTTTTATGTGCAGTAAAATCCACATTTGATCGCTGCGACCATTAAGCCACTGATGAGCATGATTCACCTGAGGATCATTTTTAAACGACCACTTGTCTCTGAGGTCTGAACATGCACTTTAGCAGGTGGCTCCTTTCATTAAAGCTTAAACGTCTGATGACTCTTCATTAAAGGCCGTCCAGTAATATGGGCCTGAGATGATTGCCCCTGTGGTGGTTAAATATAGTGGCCGGACGAGACCTCTGCCGCTACGTAATGAGAAAAGTCAATAGAAGCGGGCTATTAGGCTGTCAGCGCTCATACCATTACACCATTAAAAAAAGAAAAAAGCACAACTCTGATTCATCCTCATTATATTTATTGGGTAGATGGCCTGATCTAATTGTAGAAGCAGTGCGACCCCTGCACAGTTCAACACGTGTCCTCATTCTGCAGCCTCCCTGCAGACGCTTTCTGTTACTGGAAGAATCAACGCGGAAAATAGAGGGATCGTTTATTTCGCCGTGTTTGTGTTGAAGGAAGCCCTAATTGTGGAGTTTAACCCGTTTCAACTTTCTCACAAGTAGACGGACGAGTCAAACTACAGTATTTGTTGTGTTCGCCCGGCGTGAGGAGAATACTAAGCTGTAAACTCAGTCATTAGTGTGTGACCCATACAAGCTCCCAGTGTTGACATGTACGCAGAGGGCAGTGTGCCTGGCTTATTTAACAGAATGGAAATTAACCACTTGTCACTCCCCCTTTATCAAATTCTTTCTACAGTGCTAGGGGTCCACATTTGGCACTGCTGCACACCAACTGCAAAGCCTCCTGCCTCCCCGCACAGGTACCAGACAAAAGGGGGGATTTAGACCCTGCGACCACACATGCCTATACATTAGGTCCCGGGAAAGACCCAAACAAAGCGTCTTCTGTGTGCTCATTAGGTCATTAATGTCTAATCATATTCGAATGGCTCTCGAGGAGGCGTCTGACCAGTATGCAGATGGGGGTCGGGGGGGGGCTTGCCCTCCAGGACGTGTCCTGGGGCGGCCGTCCCCTCCCTGCGGGGCTGGTCGCGGGGCATGTCGAGGCCTGCAGGACGCTCAGGCAGACAAGTCTCAGACCGGGGTCGTCCGCGAGGCTGGCAGACTAGCTTGATAGCTGCTGTCCACCCCCCCTCCACAGCCCCCCACACCCCCTCTATTGTGATTTAACTTCTGGTCACAAGCCCCATTAGCATAATGATAAGAGATAGCGACACCTCCCTTTGAATTCTATCAGGTAGCCTGAAAGCTGAGTGTAATGAAAGGGATAATTACACAATTTATACAGGGAGGGGCACTGACAGCTGCACAAAGCTATCTGACTAAGGCCTGACCCACCTAATTAAGACAGTGTCCCATCAATCTTGATGTCCCCTGTCAGTGTGTCGGCCTAAAGAAAATAAAAAAAATCTGTGTCTCCAAACAACTCTTTGCACACTCCTTTTATTTATTCATTTTTTTATTTTCCTCAGACTGGACAAACGTGGAGATGTTTTATCAAAAGAAGAAAGATCTCATTCACTCAGGAGCTATTCACAACTGTCTTGTAGTTACAAGGGTTTTAAAAGGTGCTTCATGCTGGGAACGGTAGGGGTTAGAAAAACAAGACTTTAAATCACAGCCTGGTTAGTAACAGAAGACAGCTTAGAGGGAATGTGTGACACATCCAGAAAACACCCCCAGAACTCCATATTTTATATTCCAAGCTAAACTAACATCTGATCCATTCCTTTATTATTATTATTTTTTTTTTTATCAGAGCTAAGCACAATCCATACAAGAGCTAAGATTAGTGCAGCAGCAACATTATTAAAACCTGCACACTGACTCTTGACTTCTACTCTTTGTGATTCAAAATGAGGCAAGGCTTGTGAAAACATATTTCCCTTCATGGCGTATAAAAAAGGCCTCTTTGTCAAGTGGGGGCATGTCAACACACTTCTGAGGATGATGTGCTGTCAGCATCGCCGCAGAGTGGATGCACACGCACGCACGTACTCACACACACGCACGCACGCACGCACGCGCCCCCGCCCCGTTCCCCGTTCCGCGCGCGCGCGCATAGGGGAACCTGCATGGGCGCACATGTGCATCCTGGATTATGTCACATCGCTGGAATGCCATCACATGACGGAGGGCAGCAGACTGCGGCAAATGAGTTACAGTGACACGCCACTTGTTTTTTAATCACGAAACGCAGCACGAGCGGCGCAGGCGGCAGCGGCAGAAGCGGCAAAGGCGGCAGAAGCGGCAGAGGCGGCAGCGGCGGAGGCGGCAGCGCTGCAGCGTGGAAGCCCGCTCCTGCAGACAGGGTGCATGTCTTGTGTTTATAGTAGACACACGCGCTGTTTGGGGTTGATAGACTCCAATACCAGAGTCAACACATCGCGCTTGCTGCGCGCTGCTGTTTGTTTGAACACTTGTCGTCTGGGCAAATCAGCATCTCTGTGCTTTGCTGGTTCGGGGCTGCACGCTGCAGGAGTGAAGGCGGATTTGTGTCCCTGCATCTCTGCATTCCTAAAATAGTTCATGCATCAAACTTCACTTTGCAGAAAATAATAAAAAAAAACAAGTATTGCAGAAAAAAAGCCTCAGTTGTATTTTTTACACAACGCAGAAATGCCTCCCGTGATAATATGAACAGCAGACCGGGGGGATAATTAAATACTTAAAGGGGCGATCAGCTTATCATAGTATTACATCTTCTTGATTAAAGCAGTTTAAAAGTGCAGCCTTTCTTTCTCCCCTCTTTAAGATGATAGCAGCTGCCTCAGAAGTGAGCTGGGGGCCTTGAAGTGCAGGCTGGGATTAGTGGCGAACACAAAAGGAGCATTTGGAGGGGGCATGTCTGTCCCTTTTGAAAGGCTATCATTTAGAGCCTTCAGCCGTAGATCATCTGCGGCTTACATGAGGGAAACTTGGTTAAATGTTGATCAGGCCCATTATTTGACTCTCTGTGAGGGGCGCGTTTGATGGTTTAGGCCGGGGAAGGCTCCAGAGGTCTCTGAGGCTCTGTCTGTCTCCCCTCTCCTGTCTCTCTATTGGTATGCATCCCTCATAATGGAGGCAGGAGGTAGGGGGTCTCATTAGAGGCCGGGGTTGTTTTGAGGGGGGTGGGCGGGAGGGTGTGTGGGGGGGCAACCGATGAATTCCTCGGGGCAGATGCACCAGTATCACACAGGGCTGAAGCCGAATAATGCTCCACGGGAGCAGGTGAAACTCGCATATATTCTTACTCGCATATATTCTCTATGTCTCGGCTCCGTTGCGCCAGCTGGGCCGCGTCTGTTGGCAGCAGGAACCTCCACCCGTCAGTGGCGTCCGCCGCCGAGAGATAGCTTCCTTTTAGAACTCCGGACAATGACTGACAAGTGGCACGGAGGTAGCTATTTGGAGGATCCCCCTGAGTACAGAATAATCTCCTCGACTTCCCTCTCGGGCCGCGCCGGGGTAAAGTGGATCCCCCCCCCCCTCGGGATGGCCACTTCCTCTGTCGTCCGTCATCACTTCCTGTCGGCGAGGAGCAGGTAATGACAGCGTGCAGGTGTTGCTAGCCGGGTGGTATCACCGCAAGACGTCCAAGCAGCGCAAAACTATTTCCTTCCCCTGAACGTTGCAGTTGCTTTTTTACTCCACTCGCTTCTTTATTGCAGCAATTACTGCAGTGGGTCCTATCATGCGCCAACAGGTCAGATGCACCATTATCATGTGCAAGACTTAAAGTGGTCTCTGAACCGAGATAAAATGATTACATATTGGCTGTTACTCAGATATTTGTTCTGCTGCACTGCACGTAGAAATTGATGTTCCATGAACCCTGGATATTGTTCTCATAAGGTCATGGTTTGGAATTTCACGTAGGCGATGAATGGCTGCAGATTTATTAATAGGAGTTTATGAGCGAGTCGGTGCATTGAGATTGTTAGAGAGAATTAACAGCATCGTCCCCCGCATGTTTTATTTGTTTTTTGCCACACAAGGTTGGCTTTACATGCGTCAGAATGACCCAGAACTTGTTAGAAACCTCAGCCCCTCGGTGGATGTGAACTTTCTTCGCCGGCCTCTCAGCAGTGTGTAAAACCACGGCCACGGTTTGTTATGACAAAGGTCACGGATAAAGGATGATCTGCCTACAGTTCCCTAATGTGAGAACAAAGACTTTGTCAAAATATATTCCAGCAATAGAGCGAGCGAGGGGGGGGGGGGGATAAGTTACATTGTTTTGAGGATTGGTTTTCCAGACAGAGTGATGTGAAGACAGGCCCGGGCCGTGGATTTACTGAGGCTCGTTCTAGTCCGTTAATCCTTGTATCTCTTTGACTCTTTCAGCAGGTTCCTCGGCTGGCAAGCCTCGCGGGCTCTGAAGTGGCTGCCCTTCCTGTGCTCGCCAATAACTCCTGGTCCTGCTTTACAACCTGTTTCCCCCCTGCTACAATAGAGAGAAAATAAAGGCTGACATGATTAATTAAATTTAGACGCACGGCAACAACCACAAGGAAAAATCAATTGGTGAGAAAATTAGATTTGATCTGTACGAACATGACATTCTTGACATGAATTAAGAATAAGAAAAGTATGACAAGTGTTGGAGTAAAAGGTCTCTCCACATTTTTCACATGCTCTCAACAACCGAGCGGTTCACCCTGAAATGGCTCCTGTTCTGTATAAAATAATCCATATGGCCGCTGGTCCGGGGCGGGGATCCCATGCCGTTACCGGCCCATACATTAGTCTTTTTATGGGCGTCCGATGGGGCGTGATGAAACCGAATCGGGTCACGCCAATTGATAGACATTATCCTCAGCTATCGTTTGCACACACGATCCTTTTTAAGTGCAGCGAAGAGCGATGGGAGTGTCGCCTCCTCCTCCTCCTCCCTGCAGAAGCTGTCATCATATTGTTCCTTCAAATATTTAACTTCCTCAAGAGATTGAGCTGTAATATAAGAAATTATCCCTGTAATGCCCACTGACTGCTACAAGCAGATGTGAAATTTCAGGGTAGATGCAGACTGGATTCAGCCCCCCTATGGCCAGGCTATCATGTTCTTTGCTGGGGTCAAAGCGCTCGTCTCCCTTTTCATATCACCCCTCACATTTTCCTGTGAGGTGGTGTTATATGGGCTGTGAAAAATGATTAGGCTCCGGACACATCTTTGTTTTATCATCTGAATCATGCATACCAATAAATAAGCTGTGGAAAGCACATCTTTAAATGCACTTGTACATGTGCAACATGTGGAAAAATCACCCTGCACAGTAGATTTAAAAAAAAAAAACAAACACAGAGGGGTTGCAAGTTTTTGCTCTAAACACTTATTTATCTGCTATGGAGATCTCACTTAACAGCTAATAGGAGTTCAGCTTCTCACTTAGCCCAGTGCAACTTTATCCGCCAGTGACTCATCACTCCGGCTCATGTCACTCACTAACGTGGACAAGCCTCCGGGTCCCGACCTGCAGACGAGTCAAAAGTTCTTATCTGCGGGAAACGTGTCTCCGTTCATGTGTTTTGGTGATTTGTTCTCTCTCTGTAGCCGTTTTCCTTCACTTCAGCTGGAGAAGACAGCCCGCGTATCTATTCCTAGTATAATCTGAAGCCGGCTTGTATAATTATGAAACAACCTCTCTTTTGGAAGGTTGACCCCCTTTGAGGCTGAAACCCATCATTATGGGTTTAGCCCGCTAAGCATGTGCGTGGACCGGGGCCATCCTTGCAGGTATTCTGCTGGGCCTGGGCCCAGAGGCCCCCGGAGCCGGGGGCCCTGGAGCAGGTAGAGCAGAGACACGGTGGCCTGACTGATATGCATGTGGGCCGCGAAAATGAGCCTCAGGCACACGGGGCAATGGAGCGTTACACTTCTGACGACCAGGAGAGAGGTGCCTGGGAAGCTGCTTGTATCTTCATATAATAGATTAACATTTCTTTTAATTGAATTAAAGTTAATATAACTAGTTAAAACTGCATGGAGGTAGCAGGAAATGACAGTAACAAGAGCTAAAAGGCCTCCGATTGTGAAAGGCTTTATACCCTGTTCACTGAATGTGATGAGGATTTCATCAGAAAACGTGTTACTGTGAGAACCTGCTGCTGTATGACAAAAATCCTCTTTGTCTGCTCCGTGGCCCTGCTCCATAGATAATAGCGCAAAATGTGGCCTGAGGGAGATAATTTGTTCCCAGATCTTCAGATGGCAATATTTTCATTTGAGCCCAGGAGGGGATCTCTTGAATTGCCAGCCTCCATTGTGTTCCAACAAGGGGCACGACAGTCTTGTCAATTAATTTCTCTTTTATTCCAGACCACAGAGCGGGATTCCGTGCGTATTCATATTGTTTGAAAATACGACATGAGCAGGGTGTTAAATCACTTGAACATTTCCACTGCATGGGCTATTTAATGTCCTTGCCAAATAGCAGGCTTTCTGTTGCGTCCCATGAGATCACGTTGCAGGGTCACAAGCACAACAAAAGCACATTAGGCTACATGCCGTTGAACTCCGTCGCCAATTGTTCCGCGGATGCTCTTCCACAGTGGGTTCCCAATACAAAAAAACAACAACAAAAAAACAAATCCCATTAACGGGATTCACACAGGACGCACACACGGAACGGCGAGCGCTTTCGCGTGACAAGACTTTGGGAATAGACGGAGACAGGTGGAATATGCAGCAAACAGGTCAACATCAAACAGGCACAGTCTGAGTCAAATCCAGCCCAGACAAAAAGCTGAACTTCTGAACCTCGTGGAAGTAAGTTAAAGGTCTGATTGCTTGTTGAAACGGGGCTATTGGAAGTGACAAGCGGAAAATGTCTCTGTCTTACACACTTTACAGCTTACAGCCACTTGACTTCAGATTTCCTGACAGGCTCGAAATCGTTTACTGGTTTATTCTTCTTGTAATAAACGTTTGATAAGTTAATCTGTTTTTTGGAAGGCTCTGGGGAGAGACAGGAAGCACAGCGGGGCCTCTATAATATTTGAAACGGCCGATTTAACTTGAAAATCTGTAACAAAGAAAAAGGGGGAGGCCTGCGAGGCCCTGTTATGGACCTACTTTATCTGGATTATTCAATGAGGCACAAAAGGCCTATAGAATGTGTTAGACGGAGGAGAGATCACTCAGTGATGAAACTGTTAAAAGTGTATTATTAAAATTACAATTAAAATTTGAAAAACAAGCATGGAAATCAAGAGAAATACAAAATATCTAAATTCACTATTAAATTAAAAACGGGCAGTGTCTGTGGATGAGGTTGGTGGTGATGGCAGCCGCTATGATGCTGTTCTCTGACTCAGCCGACTGACACATAAAATCCTCCATCAGATGTGTAGCAGCGAGCCCGGGGGGACACAAACACTTGACACAATAAGCCATCTGGGAACACCAAGCCTCGGCGTTGCCCGTTCCCCCTGCAGCCGCACCAGGCTGCACGGAGGAACCTCTCAATAATGAACATTTAACATTGATAGATGCTGAGCCCGCCAAGCTCGGGCCTGACTGAGCATTTACAGCAGCGCCGATAAATCTGTCATCATTCAGGTCAGAGAGAAAACGGCCTGGGGATTTCATTTCCTTTTCTTTTTTTTAAATCCACTTTACTTGTGACTATAATGACATTACTCATTAAATTTAATGCGATAGGCTGATCTTTGTGCACCCTCATGCACTATATGGACTAAAAAAAAAAAAGATCAAGTCATCATGTGACATTCATATACACACAAACACAAACAGGAGACTAATTCAACTTTGGCGAACCATGAAATGGGGCAAACACAGCAATGCCCCATTCAACCGCATTGTGCATGGCAGAAGACAATTATTCTAATAGCCTCTATACGCAGTATGTGCATTTTATAAAGGTCTATATATATTGCATCATAGTGAAGATCCAAATTGTTTTTATATACTTTGGAACTACACTATTAGGTGATTAATTAATTTCCTCAATGGGCTTCAATGCATCAATAAAAAATACTGTGGAATTTTGAACATTTCCTTCATGTGCCATGTGTTATTTTAAAGAAAAAAAAAACACTGAGTATCTGTGTTGAAAGGAGGTTTGTTAGCAGGTTGATTTTTTTCAGCACAGAGACAGAGAGAAATTCCTCCGCACACAGTGGACACAGGAAAAACACACAAATATAGCTGGGAGGTCAAATAAATGGTTTTTATTCAAACGTCGACACTGGGAGTTTAAATAAAACATAAAATTCACCAAAAAAAGAAAAATTAAAATACATGACATTTTTTTCTTATGAAAATAATTTCTGTACAGATTGTCTTTAGGCAGAGACGGCCCCTACAATAAGCATCAAAACAACAAAAACATCATCAAATAAAAACAAGCAAAGTATCAGTTCATTGATCTCTGTGGGCAGTTTTTTTTTTAATTATTATTATTTTCTTAAATTGAAATGTTTTCTACAAATGACACTAATGTTGGATAATAACGAGTCAGTATCAGGGATGTCCCCCTCTCTAATAACATGGCTGTTTTTATGATTACTGAGAAATAAGAAATAGCAGCTGCAGTTTGACAGTGAAGGCTACAGACCAGACAGCAGGGATCAACACTTGCTCCTGGAGCTCTGCCTGAACAACAGGCCTACACCTCGGTCCCTTCCCGGCTGTAGATGAGGTTGTTCACGCTGAAGTGGTTGTGGACGGACGTGTAATAGTTCATTCTGCCGCTGTCAGAGTTCAAGGGCGAGATTAACGTGGGCGAGTAGGATCCCAGAGCGGACATGCCCTCCCTGGCCTGCAGCCCCGACCCCAGCGGCCCGGACGCGCCCACGTCCCGCTCCGCGCCCCGGGACGCGTCCGCCAGCAGCGAGTTGACGCTGGACACGAAGCCGCCGAAACACGGGCTGTGCTCGGCGGACGGGGACGGCGACGACGACCTGGGCTCCGTGGAGGCCGGGGAGCCGTGCAGGCTGGGCGGCGACGAGCCCAGCAGGCTGCCGCTGTCCGACAGCTTGTGCGGCCCGTCCGGCTCCGACTTGACGGCGTCGGCGCCGCCGAGGTCGGCTCGCCTCTTCCGCTTCCGCCTGAAGTTGCCGTTGTCGAACATCTTCTCGCAGTTGGGATCCAGCGTCCAGTAGTTTCCCTTCCCTGCAGGAGGACAGCAGGAGGTTAGGTGTCTCATTTAAAGATGGAATTGACAGCGTGTATCAGCAGATTTAACACTAACATATACATGTGCCACGTTCCCCCATTCTATGGTAAACACTCCAGAACTCACCGGGGTCATCCTCGTCTCGGGCCACCTTCTTGAAGCAGTCGTTCAGTGACAGGTTGTGGCGGATGGAGTTCTGCCAGCCCGCTTTGCTCTTCTTGTAGAACGGGAAGTTGTCGGCCACGTAGTGGTAGATCTGGCTGAGCGTCAGCTTCTTGTCCTGCGCGTTCTGGATGGCCATGGCGATCAGGGCCGAGTACGAGTACGGCGGCCGCACCATCTTGAAGAGCTCCTGCTGGCTGGAGATGGACAGCCAGCCCAGGTCCGCCCCGCCGAACCCGCTGGGAGGCGCCAGGAACTGCCGCTGGTTCGACCCGTATCCGGACTGGATGTAGGACGCGCCGTTGTTCCCGGGCAGATACGGCGACGAGTTGATGCCGGTGCCGTTGAGCCACAGGTAAGGGTTGGCGGACGGGGACGTGTACTCGCCGAGGCCGTAGCCGGACGGGTGCGTGGGCGGCCTCTGGGCGTGATGGTGCAGGTTCTGCTGGTACACGCCGTAGTTGTCGCAGTACACGGCCATGTCGAGGAGCTCCTGTGCGCTGTGGTGCTGGATGGGGCTGCTCTGCTGGTTAGATGGTTGGTGTCCAAAAGCGTTCATAATCCGCCCGAGCCAGGTTCCCCCCCAGAACGTAACCTAATTCACCCGCGTGTCTCTCCCTCAGGACTGAAGGGATCCTCGGAGGGAGGAGTATTTATGCGCAGCGCCCGGAGCCTCTACAGGTAGCCCATTGAGGAAAGTTTGGGGAAAGTCACACCCCTCTCTTCTGACTTGCTGCGGTGCATTTGCATCGACCCGATGTCTCCATCGACGTGCACCGATACCGCGTCTGACTCCTACGCCGAGCTGCTCGGCTTTGGTTACGCGTGCGTAATTACGCACCGAGGCTGGCCCCGGTAAAGTCCTGAAATTCGGATTTAACTTCAGGCAAAACCCAGAGAGCTGAGTTTATCTTACATTTTGATTTTCTGAATTTACAGAAGTCAGAATAAATTCAGATTTACCAGTTGCTTGTTTATTCCTTGTATTTTTGCTCTTTTTTTCGGGATATCGATCGAAATTTCAAGGTGAAAAGATAATTCAAAACAGATATATGTCTGATTAAATATATATGATGCATCCCCATCACAGCCCTGAACAATAAACACGGATTGGCAGCTCGTGGCTGCATGTTTGAACCTGCTGAACTTTCTGCAGGACAGTGCCAAACCTAAACAACGCGGACCTGCGCGCACACACACACACACACACACACACACACACACTAAATAATAATAGCACCTCGCTTTAAAAAGAAACCAGTTAGCAATAAACACTTCACAAGCGCCGCGAGTTTAGTGTCAACAGGTGACTCGTGGATAAAATGAGCCAGTCAGGAAAACAGGCAAATAAATGCTTTAATTATGTCATTCTGTTACACTGATCGCTGCAGTTTTACTGCAAAGTGTAGCTTCTGAAAAAAAAATGTTTATGATAAATAACCATTTATTGTACCTTAATTGTAAAATAATATATTAGAATAAACTCGGTGCTTGCACTAAGTTAAATTAGAAGTAAAGCTGCACCGAAAGCGATGCTTCGTTGGACAATGAACAATTTGTCCCAACAGATTTATTTAAATTGCAATTGTATTTATTCAATCAGTGGCGCAAATCAGCAGCCAAACGGTGCGAGTATCGGCTGAGAGGAAAGCAGAAGCCATCGATACTCCAGGCGCCCTGGAGAAGCGTTTAAGCTTTTTTTTTTTTATTTAATTGTCGCACGCAGCGGTGTGTGCAGAATCAGAGTCACACTGAACTATAATTGTTGATCAGTTCACGTGTTAATCGCTGTCGCAGCTGGTGAAGGTGCAGCTAATTTAAATAATCATTTTTTTTTTTACAATTTCTATCATGCATTAAATTATTTCCAATTTGCATTAATAATCAACCTGAGAAAATAAAGCTGTCAAATAAATGTAGGAGTCAGAAGTATTGGAATGAAATTAAATAGAAATACAGTATTAAATTATGCTCATGTATAAGACTTGAGGAGATCTACTTAGCTACTTTTCACCACTTCTCACACACACACACACACACACACACACACACACACACACACACACACACACTTTCTGGTACTGTAGTACTGAGCAATGACTGTGTAGTGGTTGCCTGACAGTTTATAATATATGTGCTCGTCTGGAAGTGATTACAGGAGGCTACTGGATGTCTGACTGTATTATGTGATCAATCATTTCAAATGTGCTGTCACATCGTCTGCACTTTTCCTCCCTACAGTTGCAACGGAAGCCCTGTAACACTCTCTGTGTGCTGTGCCAAATTCTAATCCAACAATTGCATTTTTTTTTGGTGTGGGGGGGTTATGATTCAAGTTGCCTGCGTGTCCAGGTCTGCAGGCTGCTGCTGTTGATGCTGCTGCTGCTGCTGCACTAATCGCCACAGCATTCCTCCTCTCCATAACCTTGATGTAATTGTCTGGCTCCGAGGTGTTGTCCCGACCGCAGGTTGTGTGCGGCGGCGGTGGCGGCCAGTGGGCCCGGCGGGGGGAAAGTGGCATTTAACCCCCACATGAAAACAACACAACCTGTTAGGTGTCCGACACCCCCAGCACAGCTAATTACTGCTGACTGCTGCCTGCTGCATCCCAGCCTGGAACAAAGCGAGGAACACAAGGCCGACAATAATCATTTCTATGCTGCTGAGATCCCTCCAAGCTTCAAAATCTACTAAACAACTGAAACACAGCAACAAACAGCGGCTGCGATAAAGCAGCCATAAATCACACGTTGCTGCATCGCCTCCTCTCAGGTCAGCTACAGAGTTGTCAGATGTGGCCTGACATGGCAACCTCAAGCCCCCGTGTCATTGTAAAGTAATAATTCACACATGCTGTGTGTGTGTGTGTGTGGGATGGAGAGAAAGAGAACGAAGGGAGGAGGTGTGTGTGTGTGTGTGTGTGGGGGGGGGGGGGGTGCTTATTGTTGCTCTGTCATGTCTGTCTTCATCCCCTGTTTCCTTCAGCTTTTTTTTTTTTTTTTTTGAGGTCACGGGAGCTTTTCTTCGGGAGATCAAGTCAATCACGGCGGGGTCAGGAAGACGGAGCGCGGGCCCCTTCAGGCGGAGCTCGCCCAGAAATCCTCCTCCTCCGCCGTCCTGCTACTGCTCCATTCAGTGTGTGTCAGCGCATTTTACTGCTGGGATTACAGTTTACACACACTGGAATCAACAGAGCCTCGGGGATAACAAGGCTTGTTTTCTGCAAACAGCCTTGGCTTTAACCATGTGGCCATATGAGTTAGACATCTGCTAACTGTTTACTACTCTGTAGTAATTACCCAGACTATTAGATGCACTTAAGGCCAATAAAATCATGAGAGAGCCCAGATAAAGTCATTAATTTTGACTGTGTAAACAAAATGATCCTTTTAGTTGTAGCCAGGGGCCTTGCACCGACCCCCCCCCCCTTCTCAGAGTCTCCCCCAAGTGGAGGAACAAAGTAGGACTTTACACTTAGCACTTTGACTGCTAATTAAAAAAAAAAGCGGAGAGACATGTAGAAAACATGAAAGCCACTCGTCCTCAGCTTCTGCAGAATGTGAACTCCTCCAAAGCGAAGCTCTGACTGTGGCGGAGATTAAAGGCGTTTGAAAATGTTGTGATCCAAAAGTTTGGCAGGGAGAGTGACTGCGTGGCCTTGGAGCATCTTTTACGTCTCGAGCCGACAGGCTTTATTCCTCAAGACTGCAAAGACACGTCAATTGATCCCTATTTTGCCGGCTTTTCATAGCGGCGTCTTTTCGCTTTTTGAACTTTTTATGACATACACGAAAGTCGGGGAGAAGCATCTTGCAGCCTTTTCTTTTTCCAAACCCACCTTTAGCCTTTTGCGTAACACAGACAGTCAGAGTCAGTTTGAGAGTCAAGCATGGGCCTACCTGTGGGGCTCGACGTGCAGAATCTGTTTCTCCGTAATTAGACGTCCTTCCCCTGTGTGGTCCCCTCTGACCAATTACGGCCCGGCCCTGACAGTCCATCTCCAGCAGCTCGGAGCCGGCCCAGCAGACGGCACACCGACAGATCAAGGGAGAAATACAAGCCGGCCGGGCCTTCTGCTCCACCGCCTCGCCGCTGCATTACCTTAATTCTCTGCTCTTCTGGGCAGATTTACACCTCAGCTCCTGATTACATCCTCTGGGAGATCAGATGTTGCCCGTCTGCCAGAGCCAAAATCACACTGTGCCGGGCTTGCTTCAGCCGCAGAGAGGTTAAATATACTCTGTCTCCTACTGTGCTCTTTAAAATACAGAAATTTGGCATGAAATAGGAGCCGTTGGCCGTCCAATAATTGCTGCTTCCACTCATTGTTGTAAAGACACAGTGGGCGCGGGTTGATGTATGAGGGCGCTGGCGGGGTCAGGACTATTAAATTGACTTTAAAATCATGTACACACGAGCCAAAGGTTTATGGCACTTAATTATTTATCCGGGGAGGTGCGAGGTTGCAGCCAGGACGCGCTAACCCTGTTTCCCAGTGGAGGGCAGCATTGCTTTACACAAGCTGCCCAGCATCATTCAGGAAAAGCGGCGTCTGCACAGCAGCCATCGCTCACTCCCGCCGTGCCGTTTTCTGAGGGCTGAAATATATCAGAATGTGATCAGTGTATTGATTTTAATCACAGAGGGTTGAAGGAATGCGGAGGGTTATAGGGTTCCTCCGGCTGGATGTGATCCATGTCTCCACCACTGGGTCTATGTCTATTATTATTACAGAAATAAACATGTTCTGCACCGTAACAGACTATAACAGAGAGTGGGTTATAGTACAAGATGGAAGCAGAGGTTTGTCTTATAATTAAGCATAATTTGGAATTTATTATTAAACAGTTATGAAAACAGTCAGATTCTCTCAGTAGAATTTGAGTTAATCAAAACCTGGTGGAAATAAAATGCCCATTAGTGCTACGCATGCATTAGGAGTACTTCTGAAGGGGATAAGAAAGAAAAAAAAGTGGATATGGGATCAAAAAGACCAAATTACAAAGATTTAATTAACCGGTTGCATCAATACACTTTTTCTGGGTCAGCGTGTCTATCACACTTTTTTTTTGTAGTTATTTCCATGTGAGGCTGAAATTAGCAGGGAACTCTGCTTTCTCATCAAACCAGCTTTCCGCCCCCGATCTCGAGGTACGTTTCCTAGCAACGCATCTCACCGGCTGCCTGGGATTGCACCTTTTTTTTCTTCTTCTCCTTTTCTTATTTAGTGCTGAATGCAGCAGAAAGTCACATCCAGACTAACGGGCTGGGGTTTAAAAAAGGTGTTTTGTGCTCTGTGAGCGATGGAGTTTGTGTCAAAAGGCGGAGGCAAGTTTTTGCACATTAAAAAAATCTAAATCTTTAACAGTAAAATGACATATTTTGAAACTTCACAATAGTGGCAAACTTCCCTAAAACTTTCCAGTGATGTTGATTATCTATAATCTTGTGGCTCTGGTCTTGAAGGATCCTGGTGAATAGTCTTTAATTATCAATTACTTACAAAATAAATTGTTAGAAAACACCCCACATCTCTACAAAAACTCCAACAACAAACAGCTTCTCAGATGGATTGCGTCGCCTGATTAAAATCTCAGAACGAGAAGATAAAACGAAAAGAAAATCAGTTTAATGCGTCTAATTAAATTTATGCAAACACTCTCTCCTTTCTTTTAAATCAGCAGTTTTCACAGGTGGACTTTTTTCATGTAAACCCAACTTTTTTAGTTTTTTTCCATTTTTTTTCAACACCAAATTTTATCAGTCCATGTTTGAATTCAGATTTTTATGGTCTTACATTGATTCTGTTTTTATTCTGATCGTGCGTATCATTTCATCTTTGTAACTGTTTCTGAAAAGTGCGACACAAATGATCGTTATTACTATTATTATAACGTCAGCTGGAGAAAAGCAGGAAGCTTTTGCTTGGAGAAAGTATTTAGCATCCACTCATCATTGCAGCTCACCCACATGCACCATTGTTACCAGTGATGCTTCGCTTATGAGCTAAAAACTGCTCAGCAGTGTTAGAAACATGGGATAAATCTTCGGTAAACTAAGCCGAGCCGTTGACTCAATGACGACGTTTAGATTCATATTTCTTCCCCCACGACGCTCGCACACAGGAGCGAGACAACGGAGGCCTTGTTCTCCCCACACTAGTGCAGTTTGCTCCGTCATTGTGCAACGCGCATTCAGTCCGTTTACTGAACCATTCGGGGACAACTCGGGTGAGATGGGAAGAGGCCGTACGCTTCCTGCATGACGCTATCTGTGACGGCTACGCACAGTGGCCACTGCCATGGCCGCCATGTTGGCCGGCGTTTGTTGTTAATGTCACTAGA